>VYZP01033665.1:9120-30250 GCA_013400635.1 Hypocryptadius cinnamomeus
CCGAGCGCCGCCCCCGGCACCGCCGCCCCCTCCCCGGGCGGTGACAGCCCGCCGGACACCCCGCTCGGCCCCGCGTAATCCCATTACCGCGGGTAATCCGCGGGCAGGCTCCGCGCAGAGCGGCGCCCGGACCGCTCGCCCTTCCCCGCGTCCCCGGGCTACCGCGGCCGGGCGCAGTCCGGGCGGCGGCGAGGGCGGCAGTGCAGCTCCGTGCCTTTTGTTTCGCCCCGGGCTGGGACCCGGCCTCCGGTCCCGGCGGCGGGGCGGGAGCCCTGGAGGGACGTGCGGTGCCGGGCGGAGTTGTAGGGGCGGCCCGGGGAAGGGTTTAGCCCAGCCGGCAGCCGGCGGGGAGGTGCCGCTCCGGGGGGCGTGCGAGGGCAGCGCCTCCCTCCCGCCTCGGTTCGGGGCGGCCCGGCGGGGACGGGATGGGACGGGACGGGACGGGCTCCCGCTCGCTCCTGGCCAGGACCACCCCCCCGGGTTTCCTGAGTGGCTGTAGCGGCTGCAGCCGCCGGTTCTCCCTCCCTCCCTCCCTCACACGCAGGGGTGCGCAGAGGTGCCTCCAGCCTGGTGCCCTCGGCACCTCTGCCATCGCCTTGCCCGTGTCCAAGCTCGCGAGTTCGCCGGTTTCAGACCGAACGTTGCCTTCTTTTCTTTATGCTCAGCCTCAGGCAGCCGGGAACCGCTGGGCAAAGTTTAGCGGTTTAACCGCTAAACTTTGCAGTTTATATCCAGATCGGGAGCTCATGTGCGGTAGGCCTACTTAGCTTTTGTGATACGGCTGCTTTCTCTCTCTTTAAAGCACGCGTAAACTCCGTGGAGTTGATTTAAGTTGCCGGATTTGCTTGATTACCGGCATGAAATTACTGTGTAGCGTACTTTTTTCGGTCACAGCCTTCTTACTTGGGTTACCTTCAAAGAGATCTGTCCCTCGAGAGTGGAAAGGTGATTGCTGTAAAAGAACAGCATCGATCAGCTGTTCTGTTATTCATATCTCTCAGATACCTTGACTCCGGCTCCACATTGCTTCCAATTCACAGCTAGCAGCTGATGTTGGAATCAAGCCAAGAAAAATAAAATTCTGGAGGAGGTCGGTTAAGAAAAGCCCCAGAAGTTCTCTTTGAATTGAGATGGCTCTTTCCTCTGCTTTTGGATGTTTATGCAAAAATTGTGATATCTAGCTAATTGGTGGATTTGAGCCTTTTAGAAATGCTTCTGCTTCGCAGGAAAGTCCGAAATCCTCTTAGCTGTGCCTCACGTGTCCGACGTGCCGGGGTCTGGGAGCTCGGGGCTGGCTGGCAGGAACTGACAGGAGCTGTGTGTGCAGAGCTCCCCGCGTTGCTCATGCTTACCCTGCCGTGCACACGAAGCGAGGACTGGGCTCTTGGTGAGGCCAAGTGAGAGCTGCTCATTTTTCCCCTTTCCCCGTGGCCTTCTCCAGTGTCAGAAGTGTCGGTGCTCAGCAAAGGGTAACAGCTCTTGTGGCTCAGGAGTCCCGCCAAATGTTTGTGCTTTCCAATTCAGAACTTCATTCTCTTAGATACGGTTTTGCTCCAGGATTTGGCAGACTCTCCTTTCCTTTGCAAATAACAAAGATGAGGGATTACATGTAATATATTGAATTACGATGGCTATTTTTGAAAGTTTAGATGTGGCTGTATCGGTCCAAACATGGTGCAAATTCTTTTATCCCCATGGAATTAAGTTCAAATGTAGAACTGCAGATCCCTGTGGAAGGGGTAGTTGGCAGTAGGGCCAGTTTGTCATCATGGGAAGGGATAGAAAGCTGTATTTCTCAGCTTGGTTTTTTTCCACTATCTTGTACAGTCAATTAAATTACTGTTTTTCTGCAATCTGTTTTTTGAACAAACCAAACAGACTAGGAAAGTGGGCAAAATATTCAGCAAACAGCAACATAGAACTTCAAAAAGTCGAAAGTTGGTGTGAGATTGAATATGTAATATCCAAGCTTGACTTTTATTTAATGGCTGGACTTCAAAATGGATTTTTTCCTTTTTTTTTCCCCTGAGGTTGACAGAGTTCATTAGTCATTTTGTAATCAATATCTTTAAGCATTTGTAACCAAACTTTTTGAAATGAAATTGTGGAAGATAAATGACCTGAGGGGAATCACCACTAAAATGTGATGATTTGAAACAGGAAAAAGAAAGACTTGCCTCTATAAATTCAGATAGAGAATTCTGAATTTATAGAGTTACTCAGTGAATTTTCCCTGTTGATTTTTAGATTAATTAAACTTAGTAAATAATCCAAACTTCCACTTAAAAAATTCATGCATGATGATAATTAGCAGCTCTTCTAAAAAGAAAATATATAAAAAATTTTGACATTGATGAATACGAGGCTGCCAGTTCTGGCAGCTTTTTAGATAATGCATGCTTCGTGATGGAGCTATGCAAAAGAAATGCTTCTCTAGTTTGAAATACCCTTACATTACGTCTTCACTTGCTCTTGGGCATGCTTTTCTTAAAGAGACTGACTGCTGTGGAGACTCCTAAACTGCGATGTGTTAGGGCATGAGGCTGGGGAGGGTGGTCCACAGGAATGTATTGTTTCCATAGTGTTTGCAGGGACAAGTAGGGTTGTTGGGCAGAGAAATCCCAGGGCTAAAGAATCAAGTGCTCATCGCCAGCTGAGCTGGTCCCCTCGGGTTTTACAAGGCAAAAGAGAACAATGTTGGCTGTTCCTTGCTTGTTAGCGGTTGTCCGTCCCTCTTTCACCGAGACTGGAATTTGAAGTGCAGGGCAGTGCTCTGACCTTGGCCTCTCCTCTGCTCCATTTGGGGAAACGCAGATCTGCATCTTGCTGACTGCAGCAGGCATCTGGATCCAGAACTTCCAGAGGATTGACTCAACTCATCTATTTAAGCTTACGTTCATATTTAGGAAGTGTTTTTTGTAACTGTAGGATTGGGTTACAAACCCTGATTATATACAAAATGAAGCTCTTAGTGGATGTTTTCAGCAGTTAAACCTCTGTGTTATTAATCTTGGTTAAATTCTAGTGCTGAATCAATGTATTAGCATTGTACTTTCTGTGCTGCGCTGTTAGCGTTAGGGACTAAACTTACTGGGTTTGGTTTCTGGTTTGATTTTATTCTCTCAACTGTTTCTTCATGGCTCTTGCCTGTGCCAGTGCCCTTATTTTATACTGGCTTTTTTAGAAAAGCATGATAAAAATGCTGTTTATTGAATTTGGGTCCACCAACTAGTTCTGCTTTTTCTGTTTCTTCTTTTAGAAATTGGCATGTTTATCTTAAAAGGCCCTTTCCAGGCTCAATTTCTTGACTTTGAAAGGTTGCAGTTTGTGTATTTTCTGTCTTTATATTTTTCCTTTTTTTGTGTACTTTTTTGACTGGCTCAGTAGATGGTGAACTGAGTAGATGGACCACTGAACTTAGGCATAAAGGAATGGCTTGTTTTTCTGGTTGTAAAGGCACAGAAGACTAATTACAGAGGTATAAAAGGTCATCAGGCTCCAGTCAGCTTTGAATTTGTGCAAAATGTCAGTAAATCTGGCCTGCAGAAATGTAGGCAAATCAGGCAGATCAGTCTTTGTGGGTTGTGGGCACTATCTTCTTTGTCATCAATTGCAGCATGATGAGCTTTCTGACCTTGTCTGTAATGAAGTAGACTTGATTAAATGTTATGAGAAAGGAAAATATGATATGCCTTTTGGGGGATTTGAGAAGCAGGGATGATCCTTTGCAACTACATTTCTTTTTCCTTTATTCTGGAAATATAAATGGAGGAAATTGTTCCTCATGCTTGGTTGTCAAAAAGGACTTAAAGAGAAAAAAGAATGGTGTCTCTGTTAGCTGGTACTCAAATAAAATGAAGCTTTGTTGGTGAAGTTCAGGAAGGTGCTAAAGTTCTGTTTTCTGTTGATCTCGTGTGGGAACTGATTTGTGTAGTATGCCCTTCAGTGTTACACAGTGAAGTCTATACAGCAAAATCTGGTTTTGTGTCAGTGTATAACATGGAGGAAAAAAAACTTTCTCAAGCCATGAAATCTAGATACTGAGGCTTTCAGGAGAAGATTTTTGTACAATACCAGTTTGTTACTAGGCATGAGGAAAACTGGGGCGGGGGGGGGGGGCGTTGGGTGATATTTTGGCGTGAGGCAGGGATGGGGTTTGCAGACAACGTTTTCTTTCCCAGGTTATAAATTGGGTGTAGTGGTAAAAGCCCCCTGGAAAGTGGGAGGCTGTGTCTCTGAGATGCTGCTTCCCTTACTGGTGCTGCTTTGCCTATGCTCTGCTCTAATGCTTACCATTAAAATCAGGTTTTTTGGTGTCAGCACCAGAGGTTGCTGACCCATGGCACAAGATTTATCAAATGAGTAGCAATGTTAACAATGACTTCAATCCCCATTTCCTTCCAAATATGCTGTCCTGAGGTGGGGAGAAATTAATGGTTTGGACCTTGCAGGGTGACTGAATTTGCCATAATGGAAGTATGTTAAGAAGCTATTACACTCCCATTTGACATGTGATCCTGCTGTCTTGTAAGGCTCTCTAAATTGCTGTTTCAAGTCCTCTCCCTTGTTAGGGGTAACAGAAGTGAAAAGCTGTGTAACCAAAGGGGACCTTCCCTATCTCCCCTAGGTATAAGTCTCCGCAGAGCATCTATTTCTATAACACCAGGTATTGAGGTGTATAATACACAAAATATTACAGAAATTCAGCAGCAGGAAATGTGTCACACGGCCAGTTTTCTCTAAGGAAAAGCTGTGACTTTCTAAGCAGAGATACCAGTATCAAACCATCCTTGTTTGAAACAACTGTGCTTGAGCTCAGGCACTGTGCTCCGTGTACAGAGGGAATATGGCATCGCTGCCTCAGGGACAAGCTACTCGGCCACCTGGGCTGTCTTGCACAAAACATTGCTGGGGAAGAACACACATTTTTGTCAGTCAAAAGATGACTTGCTGGTAAACTGGAAACCCTAGCAGTAACAGGAGGGAGGTGGTATTGTTGGATGCTTCCTTTTCTGCTCTGGGGCTGCTGCTTCTGCTGGCCAGCACTGGCCTTTCTGCATCTTTCACGCCTGATTTTTGCAGGCCCAGGAGTTTGATCGCTGGTCACTAATAATACAGATGACTCCTTAATCAAGGGCCTTTATTTTCAGTCACCAGCACCACAGACGTGGGTCAAGGAAACATTTGTCAGTGTATTCTGACAGCATGAAGGGTCTGTCTGCTCAGTAACCCGAGTGCATTTAATTGGCTCTTTCTGTGCCACATCGGGCATTTTTCTGTTGGTTACACTCTTTCAAATAATTTATTTCTGTGCCTGGATTAAGAACCTGAGCTTCAGATGTTATGTGTTCACTCTTTCAACCTCTTGAGTGTTATTTTTGGATGTGTCCCAGCCTCTGTCTCTCCACTGAACAATACTAAAGGTGTTCTGCAGGGACCTTTGCTAGCCTAGCAGTGGAGCCCTGGCAGGCTGCTCATTAGTCTTTTATGTCTCTCCTTATCAGTTTTACTGAGAAACTCCCTATCGCTTTGGTTGCACATGTTAGAATAATTAGGCTTCCTGTTCAGCAGGTTTGTGTGGCATTGATTTTGGCCTGAAAGTTCAGGGGAGGGGAAGGATACCATTAAATTATATGAAATAGCAAGTATGTCTTCCATAGTTGCCTTTTTTCATGATGAGTTGGGTTTAAAACATAGTATTGCACAAAGAGAGGCAGAAATCCCAAGCAGACTTTAATGCTGCTTAAAAAGGAGGTGGTTTCCCTTGCATTAATAAATAAGTGAACATAAATCTTAAATTTCTTAGAGGAAGAGAAGATGTGATGATTTCACTGTTCAGTTGGAAGAGAGCTGCACATAATTTGGAGGCTCTGGGATCACAGCAGGTATCAGACAGACTTGGAGCATTTCCCTGGCCACCCTGGTCTTCCTATGATTATGGCAAGGGAGGATGGGATGTTGTTTGGGGATTAAGTATTTTTTTTTCTGTCCATCTCTCTCGTATTTCCAATTATTCTGGAGTTTGCTGTTGCTTGTGGCTTACCATCAAAGTGAACTTAATTTGATTTGGTTTTATTTTGTTAATTCTCTACAGTCTTACGATTGCAGTAACAGTGATTACAGCTGAGAAGTCTCTAGCCAGCTATTGCTCTGTATAATAGCAGTGTCTTTTTCAGATTAAGGAAAAGTAGGATTTGCTTAGTTTGTCCTGCCTGAGGTTATTTTCTCAATCATTCAGGCTAAAAAGGAAGGTAAAACTCTTGTAAAAGTAAGAATATACAGAAATTATGTTGGTTTTTATTATTTTTTTTTTCCTCAGGAGTTTCGTGTTTTCCAGGAAGTGGTTAGTGTTCAGGCTCTTAAAAATACAGAAAATATTAAAGGGAGAAATGGAAAGGGGGTATTCAGTTGCTGTACCTTTTAGAAAATGAAGCGTATATATAATTTTATGAACTAAATAGTCCCTGTGCATTTTAGAAGTTAAATTTTGTCTGAATCTCTGAGATTAGCCTCCTTGGCTAATACTCATTCTTTTTCATTTCATTTTTTATTTTATTCATTCTGTGAAGACCTCAGCTCCTATCTTATCATGGTGGGAATTCCTCCTGAAAATCTGTTTTACATGTGTTTGTAACACCTAAAGCCCTTGTGTTTGCCTTTAACACATTAAACGTGCAGTAGTGCTTTTTAAACAGAGGCATCAGTTGGTGCTTGTGGGCAGATAACTGTATGGTTATGCCATTGTAGCCTGTGTTGTTCAGTAGCCATTTTGGCTGTATTGATTGGTGTAATATGGAAAATAACATTGTTTAATGTTTTGGTGCAGAGTTGCATTTTCCCCTCCTATGTCCTTTGAAATGTTGATCCTAATTTTCAGTACTATGAAAGAGAAAATACTAGATACCATTTAAAAAAAACTATAAAATGAGCAAAGAGGAAAGTGTATCTACAATGTGAGGTCAATAAATACTAAACTTGAAGCTAGCAGAAAATACCTTCAAAATGTCTCAATAGCAAATAAATGAAAGAAAGACGAAGCAGATGGTGTGATACTATTTCAGTGGGGAGAAGGGCAAGTGATTCTACCATTTGAATGTGAAAAATGTTTTAAAAGGCATTCTAATTGAGTGCTGCTTACAGCTCTGCTTTTAATGGTAATATTTGAATGCTGAGATAGGTTTCAAACAGCACAATTCCAAGGGTATAGGGTCCATTTCCTAAAACACGTGGGTCAGAAGTGAACCTCTAAGAGAAACATTTCTAAACAGACCTGTGAGAGAGGAGAAGCTTTCGCTGGTAACTTTATGGGTCAGGCTTTTCCATCTCAGTATTTTTTTTCACACTGTTTACAATTAAGGCTTGAACGGTAGCGCTGCACCTTTGTTTCTGAGTGTTCTCTCTCTGCACCTCAGTAAACTGGCAGGCAGCTTCAGCCACGCCAGGCAAACAATGAAGCTTCATTAAAAAGTGAGTGGTGGGTAGAGGAGAGACTCAGACCCCTGCAGCTGCTGCTGGAGGTCACCCGTGTTGCCTGTCCGCTGTCCCTGCTGCACCTGTGTGGCTGGGTGGGCACACAGCTCCTGCCCCGAGCTAATGCAGCCTCCTGCCATCTAATTAGCAAATTAGTAAATAGGACAGTGTCAGGAGAGGGGTCTGGCAGGACAGGGGGTGTGTGCTGGAGCCAGCCACGCTGGCTTTTCACCCCACGGGGCCGAGGGAAGAGCATCGCTTGTGTGGAAACCAGTGCTTGTTGTTGGCTCTGTCCGTCACCACGCGTGAGCACTTTCACGTGGTAGCTTCGGGGCCAGGAAATAAATGTGGCACTAATGAAGCCTGTCCAGAAAGTGAAGTCTTCATCAAAAACCTTGCCCATATTGACACCGAGCGCAATTTCCCACAGTTATCTGGGAGTGCTTCCTGGAGCCATGAAGTAGTGTGACTTTATCTAATGAAGTGCCGAAGTGATGACGCAGCAGCTGGATATCTGCAGGATTTTTAACTCCAGCTGTCCAGCTTTTTAAATGCAAATCAAGGAGTGTTTCGCATTCTGAACCACAAAGTTATCCATTGGGCAATGCCCTGAACTCAAGCATTTGTCCCTTAATTTTGTGTGCAGTGTGTGCACACTGAGGCACCAGAGGAATCACTGGAGCAGTTTCTAGTTGCAGTAATGCTTCAAGGATCATTTGAAGCAATGGACAAGCAAATAACACTTGATGGTAGCTCTCTGCTTGAGAAAACCCAACACAGGGAAGCCATTCCTGTCTTCCTGAATGAAGAGAATGTACATGATGGAGGTGAGCTAGGGACTAATAGCAGCATGCTGCAAGTGTATGACTGAAAAACTAGATCACCGTTGTGATAGAGTAGGGTGTGTGTATGTTTTTTTGCAATTGATGGGAAGAGGGAAATCAGAAAGCATTTTCTTTTACTGGAAGCAGGATATGTAACCTTTTCATTTTCTCTGCTTAAAAAAAAAAATAACAACCCAACAGTCTATATATTCAAGAAAATTCAGACATACATCTGAAAGCATTAAAACTGAAGACAATATTGTTCTTAATTGGGTTTTTGCTAGGGTTGCTTTGACGCCCTTAAATCTGTTACTGGAATTTCTTGGGGCAGTACATAAAACTATTAAATTTTCTTTCAACATTGTTTTCCTCAAAAGTGAGAAAAATGTTTGAACATACATGCATTATGTTATTATTTGAAATATTTAAAGCAGAAAACAGGTGATATAACGAGAACAGCCAATACACAGAGAAAGAATAACCTATTAAAAGCTGAAGTAGTTAGCTGTAGAGTTGGTGAGATGTTTGAGCATGTACCACAATGGACGGATATAAGTAACAGAACTACATTTTTTCCCTTCTTGGTCATGTAAAGAAAATAACAAAGAGCTAGGTATGCCTCTTCATCCTTGTATTTGAATTTTCTGCATGATCAGTGTGATATGAGGATATTTAGAGCTGCACAGTGAGATAATGTCTGTCTGTCAAGAAAGCTCAAAAAATTTAATTCTGGTGTAAACATAATTCAATAGAAAAAATCCTGAGGAAGGGTCTGTATTGTACTTTTCTGACTGCTTTTGTCAAAACAAAATGCCTCCTCTAACCTGAACAAAGTTCTTTCCACTTAAAAGCACACCAGGATTGGAACTGATGCTTGGATGACTGCCATGAAGGGAAAATGGTAGCTGTACATCTAAAAAATGTCTACAGAAAAATGTAAAATGTGTCTAGAAGTTTTAAAGCCTTGTATCTGTGGCAGTTTTTGGGCTGACCTCAGAGACGAAAGAATTTCAGAAAAAAAGGTGATCTGAGAATGGTTCCATCTTGGCAAGGAAAATGTTATTTGGCGACATGGCAGAGAAAATTAATCAGAATAATAGCTCTAGCTCTTACAAGGAGATTGAGTCTATTAATGAAGTTGATATCTGAAAATTAATTATGAAACCAACCTAATTTTATATGTATGTATATATATATATGCATGTGTATATATATATATATATGTGTGTATATATATGTGTGTGTGTGTATATATATGTGTGTGTGTGTATATATATATATATGTATATATGTATATATGTATGTATGTATGTATGTATCTCAGGACCTAAGAGGATGTTTTAAAATCAGCAGGTTACTCCAGGATTGTTCTGCAGAGGAGCTTCCAGGCATGGAATAAGAATATCTGCTTTTGTTTTCTCATGGAATATTTGTATCACAGTGAGCAAACCCACTTCACTAGTGTGCAAATCTGTCCCGTTGCAGTCAGGTGACAGTTTGGTTCAATTCAGAAGAGTCTGAAATGCCTGAGAGCTGGATTGTATTGAGTCAGCTGGGTAGAAGTTCCCTTAAGTCTTCTGGCAGTGTCTAACTTTCATGAAATAAAATATGCTGTAGCAGTATCTGGTTTGTATGTATGTATGTTCACCAGTGAGTGAGTTTATTTTAAGCATTAACTTGCTTGTTTATGGAAAACCCTGGAATGGCCTGGTTTTTTTCACTAAACTTCTAGATTAAATTTAATTGCAATTTTGTCAGGAGGACAAGCTAGTCTGGTTGCTGTTGAATGTGTTTAAAGAAAGTTTCATAACTCCTTCTTTGGTATTCCTCCAGTAAGGCCTGATCCTTTTTTTATCTCTAAAGCTTGAGGGAACAATAAAGACTCAAATCAATTGGAAGTAATTGCAGCTAGATCATCAGCATAGTTTTGTTTAATTTACAGTGTTTATTTAGTGCTCTCCTGTTGAGGAAGTTTAATCAAATTGCTCGTGCTCTAGAGGACTACGGGGAGCAATAGCAACAGCCCAGGTGCTTGTTTTCAGGGCTGTATCTTATATATATCTATAGAAATAAAAATGTGTATATATACACACACATATATATGTTTGTGTTTGAGAAACAAAGATTTTTAATATCTGGTGCAGTGGCTGGAGTGTTTCTTCTGTAGCTGATTGTGGGCACACAGGGGTCCCACTTGGCTGTTTGCTTTCCCAGTGGTGCCAGTCTTGTTTTCCATAGATGCTCTCAAAACACCAAGACAGAGGAGCTCTGCTTTTAATTTGAAGTTGCACAACAACATAGGTGAAAAGAGTACTTTAAATACAGTGAATAAGACTGTGTTAGTAGCATGTCTCTGCTGTTTTGGAACAGACTTTGCAATAGCCTTTAGAAGCTCTTGGCTCTGTGTTTACTGTTTGTACTTCTTGTTTAATTGTGCTGTGTACTCCTCTGCCCTCCTTGAGGGCTGTGGTGTGCCTGGTGCAATATTTCTCTGTGCAGGGCTAGAATCCTTAACCCTCACGTTTGAGAGTGTCTGTGCTATGGGACAGCTTCAGACTGTTTTCTTCAGGGAATAACGAGTGATGGGGACAGTTGAAAAGCAAAAGTCTTGACCTTTGAACGCATGGAATGTCACGGGGGATTATCCTTACCCAGTATGCAATTAGTTTGTGTTAGAGGGAAAAACACTGACCCATTCCTTTGTGCCAGTTTCTTTTGTCCACCCTTTAGTTCCCTTCTTCCCCCTCCATGAAATTCCCATATGCATAGACTGTTAGTGTTTTAGCAGGATTTGTGGGATTTTTTCAGATTCATTAATAAGGCTGAATTTCTCTCAGGGTAAAAGAAAAACCTGATGTAAACTGAGGTTCTGGGATTCTATTTCTGTATGTCATGTGTGCTGCTGTTGGCATACCCAGGAAGAACAATTCCTCCTGTGTTAGTTTTAATAACAGTTTATTTAAAAAAAAACCCAACCAAAACAAACCATACTCTTGCTATTGTAAGGCTGATTAGGGCAATGTATTTGAGCACTAGAAATTAAAGAATCTATGGTTTTTCTGCTATAGATAGAGGGAAGAGAGTTTGACATCTGAATAATTACATTAATGAAGGCTGGTTGTTACTGATGCTACTTTTTCCAGGTTTTCAGGTGTTAAGGATTATTTGGTTTTCTCCAAACCTGGCTATATGATTATTTTTTCAGTATTAACTTGTTTTCCTTCTTGAATTCTATTCATGTTTTAATTTCTCAACTCCTTTTTTTAATGCAGTTACTATCTGTGATTGCATTTCATCATATTTATCCTTAATATCCATAGTATTCATCATTTCCATTGATAAGGTAAATGTACTGGAAGGACACACTGTGAATGTTTTTTAAGTTTCAGTAAGCTTATAGCCAAAACTTCTTCTGACATGGAGTCCTGGAACTTGTAAGCAGTTTGTTTATATCTTCAACAAAAGTGTAAGTATGTAAGTTTTGAGTAATACTCTTTTTCCATTAGTAGTCCTACAGCTTTCTTAACAATGAGGAAGGAATGCACATCCTTGGAGGCTCGTCTGGCATTTTGATGGCCCAATAAAACTTGAGGTTTTTTGGCATGAAGCCTTTAAATGTAACAGATCTCATATGTGATTGGTATGATTTAGACTGCAAATGGCAAGCCCAGATCTGGACAGTTGTCTTAATGGATGTTTTAAAGGCTTTTTTGCTCCCTTGTGGCTAAATTCAGTCAGTTAAAAATGTTCTTTGTGATCATCACAAGATTCAAACTTAATGTTTTTTAAAAATTATGTACTTTGTTGTGTAATTTTTACATATACTTTGTTCTGTATGTATGATAAAAATGTGCTGATTTTGAGACAGTTATCAAGTATTAAAAGTCATTAATAGTTGATAATGATATTAATGATCAGATTTATTTAGATATTTATTTTATTCAGTAGGTTTTTTCCATAGAGACAAATAATCTTCCTTTTTCCCTATGGACTTAACAACTCAATATCTTTTTCTGTCATTTAACATAAGACACTTTGATCAGTAAACACCTTTTACTCTGTAATGGACAGTCCTTTACATTCTGAATGGTAATTACCTTTGATATTACATGCTTAATTTTTTTTCAGTTATTTGTAGGATGAGCTTCCTGTTGTTTCCATGGCCTGCAGAGCTGCTCTTGCAGTGATTGACTAAAGGACAAGTTTTAGGTAACTGCAGGCTGGAGCCAGTGTTAGTGGAATCTTGGCAATGGGCTTTTCTGTATCCATAATCTAGTTCAAGGGTGCTCCCTATAAGGACTCAAGTTTTTGTTCAGGCATCTTTCAGATGTCTGAAATACCACTACTTCCATTAAAAGGAAAAGAAAAGTCTATTTCACAGTTTGTGATCTTACTGTTGGGGATCTTTCCTGCTGGTAAACTGGTCTGTTTCAAACTGCTCTAGTTTCTTCCTAAATCTTTAATCTTCCCACTCAACTTGCAGACCACATCCCTGACACGCTCCCACACTTCATTATTCTGCAGATAGTTTGCTCTCTTGCTGCTTGGCTGTGTCAGTCTCCTCTGTTCCCTGGGAAGCTTTTTCTCTGCCCTGGGTTGTCCATTGCTAGAGCAAGGTAATTGTTACCTCTGGGACAGAGCACTTCAGGAGGACTCACAGTGAAGGGATTTTTCTTCCTGGCAGCTGGCTTTCCAGAAGGATCATGAGTAACCTACTTACTGGACCACTGGCATTAGATCTGTCAGTCTCTCTTCTGAATTTTAATAATTTTTATCTCACTGCTGTCTTCCATGGTACAGGAAATATTAAATGCATTTGTTTTCTTGAAGTGTAATTACTCATTATTTTTATGCCGAGCTGAAGCAGTTTGTGATTAATAACCTCAAGGTTCCCTTTTGTTACCATATGCTTAGTCATTTTATCTGTGTTAGTAAGGCATGATGACCTATTTTGGTTAGTATGTCTAGCTTTTGAGCTGCAGGGTGATAGCAGAAGCATATCTTGGAATTTCTTGAGTATGCTAGAGACATAACAGGGGAGTAAAATACCAGAAATGTTAGTGGAGCCTGGATTCTGTTCAGTAAGATGTTAGAGGCCTGTGAGACTATGAAAGTTTTATAGGTTGACCCTTGTTTTTAAAAACCATCTTTAATAAGGAGTTCATTTATGTGCTTTAGATCATTTAAAGACCCTTGAAGCAAGCCTGACTTTACTACAGGAATTCAGTAAGGTGTCACTGTGCCTTATATACATTAACAGAGGTTCTCTGCTTCCTGGCAGTACTGAGTTACTGAGAGCCACTAATTTTTTTTTTTTTTCATGAGATGAATGCAACGTTGAATGCTCCATACTGAATGAATCCATTAAGAGAGCTGCCTAAAGGGTATCTTATTTTTGCAGAACATGCAAAAAGTCAGAGTCACTTTGCAAGCTGAGGGCTGTGGTAACATACTATTTATTTCCCTTAAAGCAATATTGCATTTGGCTGCTTTGCTGGTTCTTCATGCTTGGAATTTACTAATTGGGGGTGAAAAGACTTTAAAAGAATTGTATACTCATATGCATACTTTTTTTTCCATAACATTGTCTTCCATTTAAATAAATTTTTTTTTTCGTAACTTAGAAGATCTGATGGCTTCGTAGGTAGTTGGTTTTTATCCATCTCCCCATCTTATGCACTTCAGAGAGATGAGAACAGAGCCATAAGCCTCCTAAATTGTACACACAGTATTACCTAGCTGACTGCTAACTAGTCCTAGTAGTTGGAAGACTCACACTTCATTGTCAGAAGGATGAAAATGTCGAGTTCATGACTGTGTACCTGCTTTGTTTAGCAGCAACCTCAGTGCTTTTTCTGGAAGTTTCGTTGAAAATTGACTTGGTGAACAAAGAAGTGTAATTCACTTAGAGGCTGAACTAAACCCAGGATCCATCAGAGCAAGCCCAGGAGATAATGTGGGGTGATGAAACTGCAGGGTTTGGCCTCGAACACAGCTGATAACCGAAGGGCAGGAGCAGTTTATTTGCTGTCCATGGGATGCTCTTGCTGGCCTTGCTACATTCCATATGCTGGGAATAGTGTGGTTTTCCTAAGCAGGCTAGAGGTGATCCAGGGAAGTTTTTCTGTGAGAAGGGGAGAATTAGGGCTTGTGAGACACCAGCAAATGGTGTTCATGTGGCATTTTTCTTCACATTGTGATTTCTTGCCTCTATCCATCCTCCCTTACTGCAAAAATGAAGTGTGTTGGTACTTGTTCATTACAGTTGTACAGTTACTGAGCAAAAGGAGTTCTTGTTCTGTAATCTCTTAGCAGCAAGCAGAGCTTATCAAAATTATTGCAAGGCTAGAAAACAGTCTGGTTTGTATTTAGTGTCCATTTTTAATGTAGTGAGGTCTTCAGGTCCTTCTTGGTGTGAGCCTTGTATTCTGCATGTGAGCTGCTGTGTGCAGCTTGGCTCCTTGCACACCTTCCAGGGGTTGCTCACAGCTCCCCTGAAGAGTCAGCCTGAGCTGGTCAGTTCAGACTTGCAGCTGGTACCACAATCACTGTTTCCTCTTTGGTACCATTCCAGAAGTACTTTGAAAGTTGACATAAGTTGCCTCTGTACAGCCTTCCCTTGATTTCCCAGAAACATCACTTTTTCCAGGCAGAAATACTCCAGGTGGTGTTTCTTGGAGGAAGAACTTCCATGCCTCTCATTAGGTAAATGGGATCTCTTCCAACACCTGCTACTTCTCTGTTTTATTCCTAGATAATCATCTCCATGATCCAGCATTCTTACAGGCTATTTTTGCAGAGTTGGCAGAAAATTAGGGTTATGTGCATCAAAGCTTGAAGCACAAGAAGAATTTCAGGTATCTAACTGAAGACATCACATAAATTAGGTATCTCACAAGCTTAGTGTCTTTTAGAGAATTAAGGAACTTCTTGATATTTCAGTATATTTGAATATTAGTGAACCAGACAATTAATTATGATCCTAAAATCTTGATCTCTCTATGTATAAGCAATCATTCTGTTTTAAATAACAGTCTTGTTTGTCGTAGTGTTTTGTGGTTTGTTTTTTTTTTATTTCCTCTGATGCATTTTTAGAGTTGACTTTTAAGGCATCTTAGTGATTTTAGTTCCTTCCAAATGCTGTAGTAAAATTGACATTTTGGTATAAAGAAACAAGTTCTCTGCTGATTTCTAAGACAAAAGGTTTAACAGCAGTACGTGTAAACAAGATGATATAACACTGAAAAAGTCTGTAAATGTTGTTTAACCTACTGGTTGTGGAAAAAGATATCGTAGTAAAGGCAAACACATCATTAAATTGCAAATGAATCTTTGAGATTCATCAGCTTATGGAAATGGACTTCTACAGGAAAATGGCAACAGCAGTTTTAATGTAAAGTTTTGTTCCTACCTAATGTGTTTGGTTTCCAGTAATAACGTAAGTCCTCTGTTTACCTTTCTTTCATTTGAACCAAAAAAATTATCTAAAAATACTTTAAAATGTAATCTTGTGCTGTCTTTTGGTTTGTTTGGGTTTTGTTTTGGTATTTTGTGTGGGGTTTTTTTGTGTTTGTGTGTGTGAGGTGGGGTTTTTTGGTTTTGTTTTTTCTTTTTCTTTTTTGACTTGACCAAGTTTCTTGTCTTGCTAGTAAAGTATTTATTGAGGAGTGGAAAGGAACACTTCCAAGGTGCAGATGCAACCTAAGGTTATCTTTCTTCAATGATATGAAGGACATTTACATAAAAAGTTTGACTTTTGTGGATGTTTTTAGTTTGTTTTGGTGGAGTGTTTTTGTTTGTTTGGGTTTGGAGTTCTTTTGTTATTACCTGTGTTTTGCTGCAGAAAAATAACCAGTTCTTCCTAGCAAGGCTCATGATGCTACTGCTGCTAGTCCTGGTCTAGAAAGTTCAACATCTAGGGAGATGTTGATACACTTCCAGTGTGCTTGTCTCTGAGAGATTGTCACCTCACTTTCCCCTGCAGGCTGCTTTGGGCATGCTTGTGTATTCAGAAGAGACTTGTCCCCTACACATGGGAACTTGAATTTCCTGTCATTTCACTTGTTGGGGGGAAAATGAAATAAACTGCAAGCAGATTCTCTTCCTAACCACAATTCCTGGAAACTGTATGCTGTTGTGGGCATGTTTATTTTCTACTTTTCTTTCTTGCTGTGGTAATCTCAGCATTTTGAGGAGTGGAACAGACAGTTTATTTAAAAACTTGTTTTAGCAAAATGTCATTTACATAAGCAACAGTAGATGCCTTCATGCTTCTGAACTCTCTTCTCCTTTGCAGAGACTTGGAAGATTTTTTTATGAGTCTAATCAAAGGATACCCTGTAATGTTAGAGATGCTTCTTCAGAAGGGCAAGACTGAAAACTCAAACATTCTCATATACACTTAAAGAAGGGCTCTGCTTGAGCTCTCCTTTTTGGAGTGATCAGAGCTCAGTCCAGTGCTCAGATGCTACTTTTGTTTGTAGTCAAAGGCTGTTTTGCCTTCAGTTCTTAGTGAAGTTGAAGGATAAAGAAATGTTCTTGGTGATATGATGGGCCTTTCTTTCATGCCGTTCTTCTCCCTTCAGCCAGCTGCTTTCCTTGTGGTTACATCCAGGCCTTATCTTTACCTTATTGAGACCTTTTTAGTTTTTGTTTGGATATTATTTAATACTTGTCTCCATTTCTTTGTAGTGTTTGTCTGAAAAATACAAGGATCATAAGCCGCTGGAATTGGAAACATGAAAGAAATTTCAGTTGATGAAAAAACTCAAGATGGATGAGTATATCTTAAGAATAGCTTCAAAGGATTTGTAATACATAGGAAATTGCTAAGGCTGACTTCTGATTGTGTGTGTTGTATGGAAAAAGAAGAGTTAATGCTGAAAGCATGAGAACATGGAACAAGGTAATAGAGGCCTGAGAGGGAAAAGCTGGCATCTTCCTTTTCTAATACAGTTTTCAAATATCTTCTGTTTGGAGCAAACAGTTGACCACACTAATGAGGTCTGGTTTTTCCTGAAGGTGTTATTCTTGCCATAAAAGTCCCAGGTGGTGGTGCATGACTGAATAAACATGATTCTGGGTGTGTATAGGAAAGTACAGGTCACACATTTTAATGGCCTGTTTCTGTCCTGTTTGACTGGTTGCCTAAAAGTGGCTCTAGAATAAAATTTACCTGCTACTAAATGATCTGGAATCATATATTCTGATCTGTATCTAGTACTGGTAACGTACAGAGTAGTACCAGTGAAATATTCATTCATGGAGACATGCCTCATTTTGTTTATTTGAAAACAAAGCAATGCTGCTTTTATTTGAGAAACAGTCTCAGAATTAGTGGTAGTTCAGAGTTATGCAAAGAGAAAGGAGGTACCAAGAGCTAGACTAGAGCTGTAGCCCAAAACTTTTATGGTTTTGCATGATGTCTAGATAAGGCAGAGTGTCGTGGGAACACAGTGTCACCAGAAGAGGTGGGGAAACAGTTGGTGCTTTGGATGGAGCTGCACATTGGTGAGTGGCACTGTTTTGAAATCACAGTGGAGAAGTAGGGGTGAGTCACTGAATCAGTCATTTTAGTGCCAATATTGAAATTTTCAGGATAATCACTGAATGGAGACAAGTAAGCCCAAGAACATGATAAAAGAAGCACTAACAGATGTACTGTCATCTGACAAGTGCTGCTGATACCTTGATGAAGAGCTGACCTCTTTGCACAGCAGCATAAGGCATGTTGGTGGCTGAGCTTTGTTGTTTGACAAGCAGCTCAGATGTATCCCATATCATGCCTGAGTTATTGTTGGTGTTCTCTTCTGTGCAGGAGAGGAAATGTGGGCAGCTGTTCTGTTGCAAGCCTATCAGGGGAGCCAGTAGGAACCAGCTGTGGTTTTATGTGGTTCACATAATCAAGCTGTACAGCTGAGAGTCTGGGCAGTGGATGAAGGGGATCTCCAGTGCCTCTGGCTTCAAATGGTTTGTGCAGAACAGGAGAGCCACCACACACTGTAGAACTTGTGGGGCAGCTGAAGTGGCAAGCCAATACAGTGTTGGAACAGATTGGTTGATTTCTTGGAGTTTGAATTTTTTTTTCGAGTTCTGTGTGTCTGCATGCAGAACATGAAAGTGTAAGAGGCAGTGTGTGAAGCACAGCAAGAATGCACAAAGCAGGAGAGAGCTTGTTGATTAGCCTGCTGTCTGAAAAGAGATTTCAAGTTGGGAATTCCTGCATGACTGATTCCTTCTTCCCAAGGGAAGGATTTTCTCTGAGTTTCAGCTCAATCAGTTTCTCCCAAGAGAAATAACATACATACGGTCTAAATATTTTCTAGTTACTCGAGCTAAAAATGGGTGGTGATACTGAAAAATGCAAATTCACTTCTCTCTGGAAGCTCACTTTCTGCAAGGGAGCCGAAGTTTATATACTTTTTTTTAAAGCACTTTAAGCATGTTTTTATCAACAGGTGAGAAATGCAACAGACTAGCTGTTCTGCATGAACTATAATTGTATTTATAATGTGGTGGTAAGGCTGTGCAAGTGGGTAAATGTCTCATCGTATGAGTGGGTGCATAAATCTGTTAGTGCTTCATAAATCTCATCAAGAGGTCGTTTTCTTGACATCTCCCAGATTCATGGTTTGCCTGACAGCCATTTTAGGGAGGAGAGCTACAGGCATGGCTGGGGATGTGAAGGCAGAACAACCTTTAATGCTGTTTTGCAGAGCCTTCAGTTTCTAAAATCCCTGCAGAAGTACAGTGGCCTCTTTCTTCTTCCTCCTTTATCTTCCTCATCCCCTTCTGCAACTGATATCTGGGAAGTGTGCAACTTCTCAAATTACTTTCAAATTCACCAACAGAGGACCGTAATTGAGCTCAGCCACCTGAAATGGGGGACAGAAGCTCCTCTTGTATAACTCGCCTCTAATGAGGTTTTCAGTACTAGGCCACAAAACAGAAGTAGGTAAATCTGATTGTTCAATGTAGGCAAAATTACAGACTTTCTACACCTAACCCAGTTCAGAAACATGTAGCATAGCTGTGTTCATGTAAGAGGAACACGTTAAAACAAGTGCAGCTGTCCAATAGGAAGCAAACCTTTGTCTGACTTGTGGCTTCAGCAGGTGCTGCTTATTCATGTTTCTTCTCAAAAGATGGGGTTTGCCAGCAATGAAGTGATTTAGCCTTGATATTTCCAGGCAGAGGTCTGGCTTAGCCCAGCATTCCACCTCTAATAATAGTCAGTAGTAATACTTATGGGGAAAAGTGTTAGGAAAATGATGATCTCTCCCAGCTTTTGGCAGGCTGTAGTTCAAGGACTTTGAGAAAGAAAGTCATGTCTGCTCCTTTGTTTAACAATCCTTGACAGACTTCTTTTGTGAATTCATCTAACTATGTATTAATGTATTTTAAATTTTTGCCTTCATAACATCCTGTCACAATGCCATTAATTGTGGTATGGAAAAAGTCCCTCCTTTTCCACTTGTTTTTAAACCAGGTGCCTGATAAACTTCATGTTATACTGCTTAATTCATTTATTCCAAGACATGATTTCCTGTTTGGTTTCTCCATAATACCATTCATGGTTTTATGTCTGGCATTTTATCCATCTTTCCTCCTAATGTAAATGCACTTGTTTGCTTAGTTCTCCTTAGGCTGAAGTTGTTTCAGACCTCCCATTGATGTCACTGTTTGAATCTTTTCTTGATCAGCAGAATGCTTCTCTGAAAATTGCTTGGTGCAGCATCTGTAGCTGCAGAGCTACTGTGGTGTTCCTGTCAGGTATCCCTGAGCTGCTCACTCCTGCTGCTCCCTTTGCTTTCTCAGACATCATTCAACTCATCTGTGAGTGTGTAGTTCCTGACTTTAATTAAATTGTGGTGACTCCACGGTTCCCATTCACTATGTGGTGTGTGTGAATAAATACCTGACAAATCTATCTGCCGCTCAACGTAGTGAGTTGGCTTTATAATTTTGCAGCTTGCTCCGTTTTTCACATAAATAATGACTGTATTGAGTAGCACAAATGCAAAACCAGAGCTCTTGTGAAAACTAGCTGTATATTCCTGTGCTGTTTCTTTTAATCTAACCAATTGTTAATTCACATGAGGACTTTCCATTTTATCCCATGACAATTCAATTTCTTTAAAAGCCTGTGGTGAGAGACATTGTCAAAGGTTTGTTAGAGATCCAAGCATGTTATACATATCATGCATACCACACTTCCCTATATATGTCACAGCAAGTTTGCAAAAGAAGCCATGCCATGATGACATTCCTCTGTCATGTTTATTTGCATACCTGCTGATCTGTTCTACAATTTCTATCAACTTTCTCAGTGTAGAAGTGAGCCTGTAGCTACCGGCTTGTTGTTCCCTGGAGCTCTTTTATTGAATTTGGCAGTACATCCTCAGCTTTTTAGATCTTGTTTTTTGAGTTTGTCTTAGAGGGAATCTGGGCAGCATGGTTAATAGTTCTGTGGTGGTATGTTGAAGTGCCTTTAAAATTTCTGGGTAAATAGCATCTAAATCTGGTGACCTGCTGTTGGTCCTAAAGTTTGCTCTAATGTTGCTGTGGTTTTGAGAATCTTGTGCCTGTGCTGTCTTGCTCCCATACGCACCTTGCATTTTCCTGAGTTTTGGGAGAGTGGTGGCCAGTTTGTCTCCATTGTCCCTTGGCCCTGCTGAGTAGGTGGGCAGACTTTCCTTCTGTGCCCTGAGTGCTTCCCATGTGTGAAACAGGAGCTGAAAAGGAGGAGGTTGCTGGAAGGCAGCAATATACAGCCATGGGGGAGCACCACTTTCTGCCTCAGTCCTAGTTTATGTTGGCTTGAGCAGGTCCCAAAG
>VYZP01033666.1:0-13072 GCA_013400635.1 Hypocryptadius cinnamomeus
TTTGTGAATCAGATTTGGAAGAACAGTGTTTGTAGTCAGATTCTTAAGGAATGTGAAGACTCCAGGTTTTAGAATACAACTCCAGGTTTTAGAATACAACTCCAGGTTGTGACTTTATAATTAGTAGTGAGAAATCTTGGCCTGTTTTTCTCCTGTGTATAATGTTTATGAGTATCCTTACCTTTAAGACCTTTCTGTCTCTAAGACTTCAGAGTAATGTTCATTTTACTTACTACCCACATGTTGTATGTAAAATACTAACTGATGTTTTTCTGTGAGGAATCTATCTAGGCTGTGTGGGACTTCAACAAAAGATGATGTTAATAGTGGAGGAGTGGTAAACATAAATGAATCTACGAAAAAATGACAAGAATGTGTTAGAAAAGAAAGACATTGAAATAACCAGAGTTATTTCTTTGAGACTTCTGAAAGATTTTTATTATTTTGGGTTGGACTTTAGATCTGAATTTATATCCAGACTGCCTTTGGGAACTGCAATTCAGCTATCAAATATCACTGGCATTTAGCCTTATTTTGGGGAGTAGATAGGAAAAGAGCCAAAGATGCAGTGAGAGAGGATAAAAAAGGAACTGAACAAAGCAGACAAAGTGGCCAGCCCTAATTTATTAAAAACACAAACCCAGCTGTATGTATTTGTGATGCTTCTTGCAATGTTCAGTGTTTTCTATTTGGTTACATTTTTGCTGCCTTTTTAACTCCATCCTTTGGGATTTTCTGGAGGAATTCTTTCTCCAGACTACAGCCCAGTAGTGAGTTCTGGGATACAGAAGTCCCTGAGAAACCAATATAAGTAAAAATTGGGTAGCTTCACTTTTTGGAGACCGAGTGGGATTTTGTCTTGTCCAGATTAAAAGTGGGAAACTATTTTTCCTGATTTTACTGTTTTATACACTTCTCATCCATGATACTTTAAGGTTAAATGTACATATTTATAAGAAGTAAGTTTTTATCCCAGACCTCCTGGGCAAGGAAATCTTTTGAAATGCTTTAGGTATCCAACAAGTCATATAAGCAAAAAAAGTTTCCCTCTGTCCAGTGGCCTCTATTTCTGTGGAACAAAGTGCTGATTTAATACATTGAACATCCAAATCAAAACAAGTAATTTTTAATAGTTCTGAAGAGAAATTGGATACTGAGGTAGGGATCCACTGGTTTGTGTTTTTGCAGGTTCTAGATGCAATGACTTCTAGATAGTTACAATTCACTTGATAAAGGGAAAAAACCCCAAATGCATACAATCAAAACAATTTATTTTGAAATTAAAACAGAAGCAAAACTTTATCAATTGCACTGAAAAGGGTCAGGAAAAATTTACTGAATTCTGTGAGCTATAATTATTGAAATAGATTTTTTTTTCCCTTCAAGAATAATTGTTAATCATTGATTTGAGTTCACATAGTCTCTGACCTCACAATGCCACAAAAAGGAAGATGGATTTATTTAGATTTACTTGTACCACAAGGGGCATGGAAAGTACAGAAGAAAGAAGTTTTGAATGTATATGAAAAGATTTACATTACAAATTTACATACCTCAGTGTTTAAACCATGACTACTTGACAAAGACTGTGTTGAACTGGCTGGTGTTCTGATGTACCAGTACTGAACTTTGTGCACTGGACCCTCTAAGACAGAGGGGTGTGTGTGTACTGTGCAGATCCCAGAACACTGTACAGTTCAAGCATCTCTTCTGTCTATTTAAGGTAGAAGATTTTTTAATTTGTATGTCTTGGATTCCTTTTTCTGTCAAATGACAGTACTTATTTTAGTTGTTATCAGATTTCTAAGTAGCTCACAGACAAGAATAACTTTTCCCTAACTGAGAAATGTGTAGGTTTATAGGCTCTGTTTTGTGTCACGACACATTTAAAAATCAGTTGAATTTTCTAATGAATGTGAAAATTAAAATATGGATTATTTCAGGAAGATATGTCAGTATTGTTGGCAACATCTATTACCTTCTTTGTGCCAGTGCCTTTGCAAGTTTAATACTGTGTGACCTTGAAACTTGCAGGCTAAAGAGTACTGCTGTTGGCAGTAGAGGAGACCTGACTCGAGCAAGCACTGTCTGGCACCAAAGTAAATGAGATACAATTGCTTGAAATAGTTCTAAAGGAATAAAAATAACATTAATTTTCCTCTGTGACCAACAAGACAGACTTAACTAGTCTACAGAGGTTCTCCCTTCTCTTCCTCTTATGTCCTTTTGTTTTGGGGCAGTTCTCTGTCCACTGAAGTAAGTGCTGCTTTCCAGAAATCACGACACACTGATTAATTCCTCTGTTGAGGCACAGCCTGCTGATTTGTAATGCTGTCTATCCATACTCACTTCAAATGACTGTTAAATCAGAGCACTGAACACCCACATCTCTGCCGTGTTCCTTCAGCAGTGTTTAACAAATTGGTTCCCCAGAATTCACAGTTCCCTTCCCTGAAGAACTTCTGCTCCAGTGAGCACAAAGTCAGTCCTATGCCACTGCAATAGTGGCATTCACCTCAGCAAAGTCTGTTTATAAGTGAGTGTTGTAGTATGCCCAGCTCAAAGCACAATTAGCCACCTCTGCTTGCAAAAAGTTGCAAAACTTGCAAAAGATTCTACAACTGAGCAAGGCTCTGCATATGAACACAGACATGTCCATGGTATCGCCCTTGTCTTCATTTAAAGACAAATTTGATGGTGGAGGAATGTTCCCTCCCAATGCTATTGTGGCTCTCTTAGAAACTCTATCTAAACTTCCATGCCAAAAATCCTCAATAATTATACAAATGATATAGTTGTACTTACTGTACCTTCCTGTAACACGTGTGCTGGAAAGAACCGGGTGGTGATGATTTTATTGTTCAGACGATGTAGTCATACAACTAGACCTTAAAATAGCAGCAAATCTAGCTCTAGAAGGAGATAGTAACAGTAACTGTAATCAGTGTACTGCTACATAACATTGCATATTTGAGTGCTGAGACGTTTGAGCTAATTCCCATGTGTTTAAGTATAGGTACAACTTGTAGCCCATAGTCATTTTGTTTGCTGCCCAGAGCACATTTCTGGATGGAGATTCTATATTCTTCCACAGAATAGCCACTTTCTCTTTAAGCTCATGGGGCTGGGAAAGCGGAAAACAGGCTCAATGTGCAACAAGAAAAATTTAGCCTCTGCAAAAAATGCTGGATTCTACTACACAATGTAATTAATGAACGGATTTAGAAGAAAGAGCCTATGGAACTCTTTAAAGCACAGAAAAGGGACATTTATCTGCATTATGTCTCTTGCTGCAGTTCACATTTTCAGCTGGCTCCATGTCAATAGTAGCTTATGATTCTGTTAGCTTTACACAGAGAGAAATCATACCTAGATGATAGATGTCACTTGTGGATTTTTCTTTGTTTTTTTCCCATGCAGTCAGTCTGCAGTACAGTAGCAGGTTTTTCTCCTGTAACATTGCGAAGTGCCTGGCAAATGTAACAAAGGTAGTTGGTAAAGAGGTGCATATTCGATTTACAAACAGTTCTACGTAGTTCAGTATTCTTATGGCTTCTGTTTATGGCAAAAAATTGAGGTGAACAAGTGGATGGCATGAACTCTGGAAAAAAAACCAAACACCTGCCTGACTTTTATGACAGTGAGATATCTAAGATTGGTAACTCCAAGAGTAATAGATCATTCTCTTGTGTCATGGAATGATTTTAATTCAAGAAATGGGTTTTAAAGTGGAGGTATGTGGTATTTTATGCTTAAATGATTTGGTGTTTCACAGAGATATCTGAAGTAAGGAGATAAATTTTGTAAACATTTGATATAAATGGACTTTTCTCTGTTCACTCTTCCATATAACACCCTTCCGCCAGAGTTTTTGTTGAACAGAGAAACCTGACATTAAATCTTACTAAAGTACACACTTGCTGAGTCAGTCATGTTTCAGTAATGTAAATTCAGACAGACAACTTGTGAAAGATCAGGTGGAGAACAGTTTGTGTACTGTAGGTGTTGCACCAAGCTACATGGTCGTGTTCACCTCATCTGGGCCTTCTTGGCCTCTTGGGTTGATAGAGTTATGGAATCTTCAGTTGCTGATTATCACAGCAAAGAGACTGTTTGTAGACTAGCAACATGAAGGGAGAGTGTGCTGGTTTGTAAAGTGCTTGGAAAATGCCTCCAAACTTAAGTCTCTGATTGCATGTTCTTGTTCAGTGTGATTTTTTTTTTAAGAGTCTCTGTTTTCATATGTTTCAGCACAACTGTGAGGATATTCTAGTTGCAGGGACTTCTGCAAAGTATCAAACAAAAATAAAAACTTGACTGTGTTATAGGGGCTTGTTTCAAAGTAGAAATAGCTTTTTGTCCTTTTGTGGGCATTACTTATTTTCCTTGTCTGAATTCTGGGTACTTGAACTTATTCCTGTAAGTATTAGTTTGGGCTGTTTTCTACTGATTTTTCTTCTGATGGAGTGAGCTGATCAACTTAAGGAAGGCCTTTGAATATAATTTTTGCATTGTCTTTATGTACACAACCTCTACAGAACACAGCTGGGCAACTATTATGTACTTTGACAGCATGCACTGAGAATGTTGGAGTCTCTCTCTTCAGTTATGATGCTGTTTCTCAGATTTTATCTTCTTGCAGCAATGATTTTCTTCATTGCTGATTCATATGGAGATGTAGTGGTCTGTTTTGCAATGTTGACTTGAAATTGTAATTGTAATACAGACCACACACAGTTTCCTGTAAGAAAAATTAATAAAATATCTGTCTTCATTTCCAGACACTATTAAAGAAATAATTAATCAGTGCAACTCTCTGTAAAACTATAAGATTTATTAAAGACAGCAGCTTTGTTCAAAATAGCAAAAGTGCATCTCCATTGGTTCTGCTATATGTTGTTCTCAGGTATGACTTTGTTTTCCACCTGAGAGGATCCTAAACTTAAACATGTGTATTATGGTTTGTTAGTATTGGAGGTGTTTTATGTTCATATTGCACAACTCAGAACTGAATTAACTAAATTATGGCATGTCATAAGTATAGAGCAACATACAGACTCTGAGGATAAAGGTGTATTAATCCTCTTAAAAGTGGTTGAAGCTCAGGTGACTTCCTATTTAACTTGCTTAGGCCTTGAGAATGATAAAATCTTAAAAATTTCTTGAGTTTGGAATCACTTCAACCAGTCTGTCAATACACAATAGAAACTGGTTAACTTATGTATTGAACTTTCCCTCGGCCCTTTTCAACACGTGTCATAGGAAAGGAGCTGAACTGTCACCTGGTGTGCACATCTCAAAATCACAGAATATCCTGAGTTGGAAGGACCCTTCAGGATCATTGAATCCAACTCCTGGCCCTGCNATTCCCCAGTGTGTATGTACATTCAGGGTTGCCCCATTCCAGTTCAGTATGAGGGAGTTTTAAGATTTCCCAGTTGTATCTTCTTACTAATATTGCTTTCCCCTCTTTTTCAATTATAATCCTTAGTTTCTAGTGTACCTACTGCATAGAGTTGCAGGTAAGTTTATGGATTTACTTTAGTTTCCATGCTGAATTAGATTGAATCTTCTGGATTGTAGCCAAAAGACACCTGCAAACATTTTTACTATCTGGTCTTCTTAGTCCCTCTGTTGTTGTGACAGTTTGTCTCCTATGGTATCCAGATTTTTTCACTTGTGATGATAAAGAGCTTCAGCTCCAGCTCAGTTTCCAGCTGGTTCCTCTTGTCAGGTTCACAACATAGGCAATGTACTTAACCCAGTTATTCAACTATTACATTTGAAAACAGTTTTGCTGAATGAAATAACAGCAGTGCTTCAAGCCTGAATTAGGCTGCTGTGTCATATTGTTTCTGCTAATCAGGCTGGTTCCTAGCAGGTTCTCTTGGGCCAGCCTCACCACATCTTTTATATTAAATCTAGGACATGGCTTGGTGTCGAGGACAACTCGTCATAGCTGGACTTTACTGGGTTTAAGATGCCTACATCTTGCTGGTTGCAGAGAAATGTGACCAGGGAGAAGCAGGTGGATTTTGGTAGCAATCCCTATTGTTAAATAAGGCAGACAGCAGCTGCTGGTCTAGGGTTTTGTGACATGGCTGATGGGTTTATTCAGGATCAGCTATTGGGTCTGGCTTAATCGTTGGACCAGGTCATTTGTTTGAAATGGTAAACTATAGCTTTCAGCAATTTGATCCATGTAAACAATAAAGTTCATGCCTGGGTTTTGTTGTGAAACTTGTCCCTTCATTGTCCGGCTTTCTTCTTCGATATTACAAACTGGAAAAATTGTTTCTGTGAGCTATTACCTTGGCATTTATGAGATGTAAGGATAGGACCTTGGTGAAATGGGAGAAGCTATTTATTATTGTATCAAGTCTGATATTCTGCTAAATTCTTCTTGAACAGGCTAATTGTATCTGTGTTCATTTTCTCAAAGGAATGAAAATTATATGTGGGATTAGAAGGATTCAGGGAAATTTTCCAAAGTCAGTCCTTGTCAATTGAGGCTGTACAGGGAGAAATTCTTTATGTTCTTGTAAAATGTTATACTGTTGAAGTAACTGAGGCTTGTTTAATCTCCTGGCCTTTCCAGTGTAAATGTTTTAGTATTTCATGTGTTCTTGTGATTTCTGGGATTGGAAAAGAACTGTCTATTGGATCCTGTTTTGGCTATCAGCAAAAAGCAAAAGCTAAGGACTTGCCCATTCATCTTTACTGCTCTAAATTTTCTTCTGGAAGGTCCTAGAAGATTGATACTCTGATAAGGCTTCCTTTTCTTCATTCTACCTGAGACCTCATCTCTGCTATCAACTGGTTTAGAATCTTGTCCCTGGCCATGGTGTCACTGGCTTCTGCCCTGTTATGACTGAAGAGGTTTTTCTCTCTTGTATTTAGAGGCATCCACAGGATTAATGTCCGAAGGAATTGGGGAGAATATTGCATTGGAAGGGAACCTCTGAAAGTGTCTAGTCCTGGGACAACTCTGCAAATAATTATACTAAACACAGAAGCCCGAAAAGGATGTGTGGAAACATCTTATGGTAACAGTAAATGTTAAAAAGCAAAATAAAATAACCCCTGTGTGTATGCATACATAACTACACATATAATCATCTAAATTCCTCCTCTCCAAAGTGAGCAATTTTGATGATCAAACAGGTTTTCTCTTACCCACATCTTTGCTGCTTGCACAGCCCTGATTATAATTAGTCCCTTATGCAAATGGCATATGAAGCCTTGGGAGGAGAAGCGGCTTGGAAACGGGAAGGAAGTTTCTTGAGAAAATATCAGCAGATGAAGAGAGGTGTCCAGATTCTTGCACATAACAGATATTTGCACTGCTGGCACAGCTTACAGACCTCCTCTGTCGTGTGCATCCATTTGTTTATGCCCGTGCCTGCACCTGTCACAGACACACACCTCTCATTCAGAGAAAAAAGGGTCACAGGTGTCAACCCCACCCCATATTTGCTCGCCCTCTTCAAGGCAAACAAACCAAGCCAATGCAGCCTCAAGGAGGAATGCAGATTGGTAGGCACCCATGAAAGCCTCTGCTCAGGCCCCTGCTCAAAGCAGGGCTACCTCAAAATGGCACAGGACCTTTTCCCATGAAGTCTTGAAGGTCTCCAAAGATGGATTTTCTGCAGCCTTGGTTGCAACAGCCTGACTCAGGGCTTATCTACCCTCTTTGGAAAACCTTTTCTCCTCAATTCTGAGACAGCTCTTCCCTTGCTCCAACTTGTTGGCTCCTGTTCTTTTCCTCTATGCACCTCTGAGAAGAGTCTGTCTTCTCTGTGGCTCCTGGCAGGTATTTGAAGGGAAAAGTTCCATTGCCCCTGCCTGCTCTTTCCTATGCTGCACCACCCTTGGGCCCTGCTTTGGATTTTCTCCAAGCTGCCAAGAGTGGTCTTGTTCCAGGAGGTCCCAAATCCGGACACATGGAGCTCCAGATGAAGCCTGACGAGCCACTGGGCTGAGGGCCACCGTCCTTTCCCTGTGCTTGGCAGCCACACTCGTGCTCAGGACATAGTTGGCCTCCAGCATGGCAAGGATCCCCTCCTGACCCTGTTGTCCCTCTCCTGCAGGGCTGCCCTGGCCTGCAGCCCCAGCCTGTGCCTTGAGCATCCTGGCATCAGCTCCCTCCAAGTCGGTGTCACCTGAGAAGCTCCTCAGGACAGGTCCTTTTGTGCTGTTATCAGGTTCTTGCTGCAGATGTGAAGCAATGGCAGGCCCAGAAGTGACTCATGAGGAATGGCATTTCTGTTGGCCAGTCAGTAGGACTTTGAAGTGTTGGCCAATAGCCTTTGAGTCCAATGGTCCAGACAACTTTTCAGACACCTTGGGCACTTCCTTGCATTCATCAGCAAAGATGACGGCTGTCATCATCAGAATTCCAAGCAATGTTTCCTCAAAGGTCTTTCTGGGTACCACCTTTTTCTCTGTAGTGTTTAGATTTATGTTCACAGGGATTTCTGGGAAGAGCTTTCTAATACACTGGATTCTACTCAGACCAGAATCCTGATTATGGGTTCACCTTGCCAATAAGATGATTATGAACAATTGTTGTCTTTTACTTTGCATTTCCGATGGTAGATGAAAGAAAATAATAATGTTTATTTAGGAAACTCAACACAATTGTAAAGCTTGGAGAGATGACTAAACAGACAAGAAATGAAAATTATGCCTCTATTTGACTCACATTATCTGCCCTATTTCTTTTTATAGCGCAGAGCTGTTTATGAGAGCCGATTGGATTTACTGTTTCTTAGTCATAATCAAGGAGCAGTTTTTTACTATTCTGCTAGGTTATGTTCCCTGGTTTCGGAAAACCATATGTCCTTTTGGCATGGCCAGATACAGCTATTACTTGCCTAAAAGTAAACAGGATCAGTTTACTGTTATACTAGCTTGAGGCTGACCCCTGATGCAGGAGTGAGGTATAATGGATGAAGTATAATACCTTGCACTGATATAGTACCTTGCACTGTGTCCCTGACCTCAGGTCCTATCATGAATTGGTGCAGGTCTCTAAGTAAGAGTTCCTTGTTTAATAACCTGCTTGAGCAGGATCCAGTTCTTCCTGAGGAGCAGCTGCCACTCTTTACTTTGGATAATGCCTCACTGCATTCTGACCCTGCTGTCTCCTGTGTGGGAGAAGCTGGCTGGGCCACTGCCTGTGAATCTTTCATGGAACCTTTACTTTTCCTGGACAGATTCTGGGCTTTGCCCTGCCTCTGTAGTCCTGTTGGCATTTTCCAGTTTGAGAGGCTTTGAATGATATGTTTGCTCAGTGACAGTTCCCAGTATACTCCATTGGGCGTATATGTAATTTTATATAAAACATTTCAGCTGAGGAAAATTGTTTAATCTCTGGAACTATTGCAGACTTCTACTTGTTGCTGTTTGTTTGTTTGTTTGTTTGGGGTTTGTTTTTTTGTTTGTTTTTTTGGGCTTTTTTTGTTACTGTTGTTGGTTGTTTGACCTGCTTTAGCAAGACAATCTACAGGGAGAATCTTTCTTGATGGCTAATTATTTGTTTGCTAATGATATTTTAATTTTGTTTCGTCTGTAAATTCCCTCCTGGTTAAAATTTCAAAGCCTCATCTACTAGGATCTTCTAGAAACCCTACTATCTCCTAATTGCAGTTTATGTTCAAATCCCTACAAAACAGCTGTAATCGAACTTCTCTTGAATGTCCTGGTGTTTTGGCGGCTTTTTTGAGTTAAGGTAGATGTATTGATAGTTATTCCTGGATCAATTTATGATTTGAAAAGTTGGCTTCAAAACTTATGTGAAACTTACCCTCACAGTTAACTGCAGAGGCAAAATAACTTACTATACCTTCACTAGGATATAATTTAAGGTCTTTTGAAGTCAATGTAACAATTTCACTTGCACTCTTTTTAGAGTCACCAAAAAAGTAATTTATTTCTATTAGATTTGATGTTTTATTGGGAGCTTTTCATACTAGTGTGACTTGGCTAACATTATGGTATTCTCTCTCTATTTTCGTCATTTACATCTTTATTAAATAGCATATGAATTTACTTAACTGCGTTCCATGAATTCCAGTAGTTGCATATCATGCATGGTCATCACTTGTGGGCAGAGCCTTTCTCTAGGGAAGTTTAAGATGCTTTTAAAGAAACCCAACCAAAACTGGGGCTCTGTTCACATGCTAGGTTAGTTTAGGTCGATGTCCCAAGCTGTCATACCCAGACACATATTCATGTTGTGGAAGGCTTTCTTGGTTCCAAACAGTTTCTTGCTGTAAATGGACTTCACTTTCTGCAAACAATCACTGTCTCATCATTCTTATACAGGTCTGCAGAGTTTAGAGTAAAGCATCTCTTTCAGGATCTTAGGGATTGATACAGGCAATTCTCTCAGAAATTGCTCTTTATTAAAGAGTGATGTGGCTAACTCCAGGAGAATCAGAAAAAAACATATTTCCTTCATAGAAAATGCTATTTTCATTTAAATCTGATTTGATTTTATCATTTTTTGTTTCTGTTCTCAAATAAACCTTTCTGGAAATAAACCACAAGAAAGCTCCCTTCAAGCAAGCTTTTGCCACTATCTTCACAATTTTTAAAAAAGTTTATATAGGCTTTTATACCTTACTCATCACCATAGTTTCTCTGAATGCTTTCCAGAGGATGCCAAGTGATGTGCATAGTATCTGACATATGTTTTGTTATCTTTCTGATTGTCTTCCCAGAAGGAAAATTGTAAGTGCAGTAGTGTGTTTACTTTTGAAGGACTTTGGGGACAGGTGATAATTTGTCTAGCCTTTGATTGAAATTCCTGATACCTTTCTGACCCTTCAGCAAATCTTGCTGAACTACCAGGCAGTTGGTGGCCACTACCTTCTGCTGTTAATTCTAGGAGCAGGCAGAAGGCAATAACATTTCAATATTTATTCATGTTCCTTTAAGGAGCCTTAAATGACAACTGACTTCTCTGTTGACAGAGGAGCAGTAAAGGAAACAGTAAGATGACAAAAATCCAACTTTCTGATGTTAAATATTTTACCTTCAAGGTACTTACTGTTCATAAGAACTCCTAATTTCTACTAGCAGTCATAATGTATGACTGATGCAAGACCTGCCTTGTTTCCATTGTATGTGGAGGGTATTTAGTTGCAGTGGAGGAGAGCCACGGCTCAGGTGAGCCACTGGCAGGACAAACTCCACATGCAGACACATTTCACTTGCATTGCTCACACTTTTTGGTAGCAAGACAATTCAACTTACCTGTATCAAACCCATGCATTCTAAATGTTTTCTTGCCATTTTAAGATTAAGTCATTGTTTTCAGTAATGGTCTGTCTAGATGCAGGGAGCTATGTCTTTTAGCATGATTAATGCTCAGCTATACCTGTTCTGGCATGGCAATGGCATTTCTTGTTGATAATAACCTCTCTCTTCCTCCCCATAAAAAACTGTCACCAATAGCATGGACTCCACCTTTCAGAAAAGTAGGAACAAAAGTGAAACCCAAAGAGAGCAAAGGTTAGCAAGTAATTTCTTATTCTCTTTTTAGTTTTTCTTTGGTTTATGTACATGCTAACTTTAAAAGCTGTTGATATTCTTACACAGGTCTGGAATCCTTTTGTGTTTCTCAGTTTTACTTTCTTTGCTTTAAGCCTCTAGTATTCATTTCACTATGGTTTGGTGCATAGCCAGGCTTTGGAGTCCAAGAAGTCCATTTTACAAACTATCAAACTAAGAATTAATCTCATTTTTGTAAAACCACAGGCATTTCTCCACTTTTCATTTTCTTTCCAAAATTAGCCTTGCAAATGGAGCATTGGGACTGTAATTGCTGAGATTTCTTCCTCCACAACTCCTCCAAAGGTTGAAGATGAATCATTGGAATCCTGGAGGAGCTTGGGGCCTGGCAAGCCTAGTGATTCAAAGTGAAGCCTTCATAGACATTACCAGTATTTTTTAAGCCCTGCTGTCTGACACAGCTCTGGGTTGTTTTTTAGAAGGTTAAGCTGCTTAACTGGTCTCTGAATTGTGACAGCTGACCAGGAGTTTTGGCCTAACTAGAAGTACTGATCATGGGGTGGGAGTCTGGTAGTGAAAGGGGAGGAAGAGAGAAGATTAACCCAATGAACAAAAAGAGGTTGCACTTTCTGTAGGTGGAGATGCTGCATGGGAATCAGGGATTAGAGAGCACAAAGGAGACACAGAATTCTAAAGTCAGGTGAAAGAAGGCATTTATGGAGAGTAAGGGGGTGGTCATAGGATGACAGTGTTGATTAGAAAGCGGAAGAAGAAATAGTTTGCACAATAAGGAGGAGGAAAATACAGGTGATGGTCTCGGGCACAGGTAGCATGTCATGCTGAAATGTGGAAATAAATGCCAAATCTGCTTTCCAATTATTAATTTATTAGGGAAAGATGATTGTGATTAATTCCTGCTATAAGCATGAAAGTGTTTTTCGTAATTGTAGCAGTGTATATATGGATCTGGATTTATTTTATTGGTGGGTTTTTTGTTTAATCCCATTAATATTATAGGAAGGTCATTCTGGTGATGTACTGCTTCTGTATGAAATTCCCTTCAGTCTTTACAGTGTCTTCTATCATGAGATTCTCTGGAAGGACCTCAGAGACTGAGTGGATAATCTATTAATTCAGATAAACATTTATCATTTTTTTCTTTTCAAGAATGAGAGAGTAGTTTTGGCCCCAACACATCCTCACTGGATTTATTTCACATACAAGCTATTGTGAAACGTCCTAATTTATATATCTTATGATTGAATTTTATGTCCTTTCTATTAAAGTTATTCTGCAAGTGATGCAGTCCACTGGATTAAAGGATTGAGAGTGCTGAATAGGATTTGTTACAACATACTGTCAGAAAGGAAGAATTTCTTGATTTAAAGCTGATAATCAGATAAGCTCCAAAAAAAATAGTCCTGGATTCCTCTTTTTAGTGCTGTATGCTTTTCACTTACCTGGCTGTGTGCATGTAGAGCTCTTCTCAAAACAGGCACTTTTTTCTTTAAGGGTTTCATCTGACACTGATTTGTACCACGTAGTACCCTAC
>VYZP01033666.1:13109-25260 GCA_013400635.1 Hypocryptadius cinnamomeus
ATCATACAGAAGGTTGACAGACCAGGTTTTAAATTAAGATGAGAACAAGAAGGGATCACAGAAAAAAAAGAACTATTAAAAAAAAAAAAGGCAAGAACCAGAAGTTAAGATCACACAGTCAGTTGGGATTTCAGTCACCTTGAGTTACAAAATGTTCTTTTATTCATACTGTTTTAATTGGAGTGTTAAACAGTTTAACAAGAACAGTTCATGCATAAGCCTTTTGAAAGAATTTAATTTTGAAAGGACATATATTGAAGGAGCTCGTAGTGAGAATGCAAAAGAAACTTTATGAATATGGGACTATGGGAAGCATTGTGAGACATGTAATTTACCACCACACTGTCTAGGCAGTGGATTTCCCTCTTTTTTTTTTTTGTTTTTCCCCACTTTTAACCATCTTGTATTATGTGCTCTCCTTAGACATCACCTTTCAGCTTTCTATGTGCAATTTCAGGCTTGGGTTCCTGGATCCAACTGTGCTTGTTTGCCACCACCAAAAAAATATTTTCAGATCAGTTAATTAATTTCTGGTATTTGTATCCTAATGGATAGGAGTATGCAACTAATGTATATTACTGTCACTAAGCACTGAAAGGATTTAACACATCAGCCCTGAGGCTTGGAATTCTTCTATGTGCCAGCACTTGTGGGAATCACTGCTCATTTCTTCACTGTGCTATATGCCAGCAATACTAACATAATTTGCCTGGGTGGGGATTTGATAGGAATGCTGTTTCTTGCATGTCAATACAATTTACAAGTTAAAATCTGTGTTTCAAACAAACAAAAATAAATCTTGTGCATATTATACCCACTTTATATTACTTTATCCTTCCTTTCTGGATTCTGGTTCCATGTTTATAAATTCCACGCCTTCCTAATTTTTCTATAGACAGATCTCCACCTGAAAAGCTCTGATATCCATCTTTCTCTTTTATTTTCACAGCTGGCATACTTGGATCATTACTTGCTTCTTGTTTGCTTAGTTATTAGAGGTTCTGAAATATTTCTGATTGTTTACCTCAGGGGAGTTGATGCCAACCCATGATATAATGTCACTGCAGAAGAGCTTTTGCAAAAAGGCAAGGTCTTGTGTTTCCCTTGGTGAATGAGCTCTGATTTCTGTAGTCAAGGAAGTTCTGGATTTGAGAACTATGAGTGTCCTACCCCTAAACCAATTAGATCTACCTTACATTTGGATGGTTCCAGCTGCCTATGGACCTTGACACCTAAATGCACATGCTGTTTCACCTAAAAGAACCCAAACACGAAGCAAGCCTGCAAAAGTTTATCTGGGAATAACAGAGATCTCTGTTCAGAGCATGGTTAGACAAAGGCAAATTAATCCCTGGTGTAATTTGACTGACTCAGCTGCAGTTGCAACAGAGGTTAATTTAAGAATATTTTGCTTCCTTTAAAAAGAAATATGATGGAGAAAAGAGCCCACAAAGAGCTTCACAAATATGTTCAAAAATTGGGCAAGATCTACACAGCTGAAGTAGCAGGGAGATGAGGGAATGGGGCATTAGGGAAGAATATTAACCACATTTTCTTTGCACTGGGATAATTTTACAAGTATGACCTTACAAAAATCTCTTATTAACATTTGTATAATTTTCCTTCCTTCTGGCCAAAACACAGGATCTTTGACCATTTGTAATTTTACAGTACCACGTACAGTTAACATTTAACAGTACCTAGTTGTTTAATGCTGACTAGTGTGTGTTGTCAGCTACCATGCTTTTAGCAAGAATAAGAGATGCAAGCGCAAAACATAGAATATTTTACAAGGGATTGGATTAATGGACATGATTTCATAGAGGATCTTTTTTGTTTTCTTAAATGATTTACTGTAATAATCTGAAAATAAGACTAAGTGTAGCTTCTACTACCCTGAGTGATTAATGTAGCATTTTTTCTTAAGATGCTGACCCTGATACTAGTGAGGAAAGGAACTTAAATAATGCAAGAACCCTGCTGCTAAAATAGCTTTTTGGTTTTCCTTGTATAAGTTTCATCAAACATATTACATATTCTTGGCTGGATAAAATGGTGGGGTTCTGTAACAGTGTTATAAATTGTCCAGCTTACACCAATAAACATTTTCATTCCACAGACCAGAGCGAGTGTGACTCTATGATCTGTTTAAGGTATTCCAAGTTCACACAGGTACTGAGAGATGATGATCTTTTACTCCCCTACGTGTCCTGGTAATAGCACCTAGGGTCAGGGAGCTCATTTCATCAAAACCTAATGGATTTGTTATTGATTTGGGTTGGATTTATTTTATTTTCCCCCCTTCAGAACTGCTGGTTTGTTTTTTTTTTGTCAGTTCAGTTTTTGAATCTAGATGATGGCATGCCCAAATAAACAAACTGTTGCCAGCGATAAGCAGGCAGTGGGATCAAGCAGGCAGGGAAAGTAAAGGCTCATCTTTTCAGCAGCAGCATTACTGTGGTTAATTTTTCACATTTTGATCCTGTACATTAAATTATACCAAAACAGATATTCTACATATCTGCCTAATGCAACATATAAAGGCAGGAGTACTATTATTTTAATATTTGTCACAAACTTCACTGCACACAGATCAGATCTTAGCTGACATTTCATTGATTTGTACAGCTGTTACATATCTTGCATGTCTGTGATGTATAGTAAGAAAAAATCCATTTACTTTGCATATTTCAAGACATTAAAATCAGTACATCATATTCTCTACTAAAATGACTGTATGAAGTGACATTTATACTTTTGTTCTGTCTACAAGTACATAACCGATTTTTAGAAACTTGGGGGTTTTTTACAGAGAATATTTTATGTGTGTAGGGAGCTGTAATGACAGTTTCATCAGAAGACTTGGTAATCTCAGGATTATTTTACCACAAAAGCCCTAGGAAGGAATTAATATTGTCTAACTTTCAGTAGTCCATTTTGTTGTTTCCCTGCACCTTTGTAAATGGATTTGAGACATATTTCGAGTTCCAAGACATTTGATAAAATATTTGCTAGTACATAATAAAAATTATTATAATGGCTCTGGCCAAAATCCTGCAAACTATTGAAAAAACAAAACTTGGAGACCCTTGAGACCTGGCCTTCTGAATAACAGAATTCTTACGTTTGGAAAAGACCTCTAAGATCATCAAGTCCAACCATTAACCTAGCACCAACAGACTGTGTCCCTAAGTGCCACATCCACACAGCTTTTACACCACTTGCAGGCACGGCAATTCCGCCACTTCCCTGGGCAGCCTGTTTCAAACCCTGACTACTCTTTCACTACAGGAATTCTTCCCAATGTCCAGCATTCTTCCTGGTGCAGCTTGAGGCCATTTCCTCTCATCCTGTCACTGGTTACCTGGGAGAAGAGGCCAACCCTGACCTGGCTACAGCCTCCTCTCAGGTGGTTGTAGAAGCAGTAAGGTCATCCCTGAACCTTCTTTTCTCCAGGCTAAACACCTCCAGCTCCCTCAGCTGCTCCACACAGGACTTGGGCTCCAGACCCTTCACCAGCTCCATTCCCCTTCTCTGGGCACGCCCCAGCCCCTCAGTGTCCTTCCTGTAGTGAGGGACCCAGAACTGAACACAGGATTTGAGGTGCAGCCTAGCCAGTGGTGAGTACAGAGGGACAATCATTGCCCTGGTCCTGTTGGCCACATTATTGCTGATAAAAGCCAGGGTTCTTGGGGCTGTTGTGACCCAAGGGCAGGACCTGGCACTTTACTTTGTTGAACCTCATACATTTGGCTTCTGGGCATGGATCCAGTCTTTCCAGATCCATTTCCAGAGCCTTCCTGCCCTCCAGCAAATCAACATTTCCATCCAGTACTGTGAAGGCAAATATTTTAAATGAGTCTTGATCATCTTATGGAAATATAATTGTATAACCAGAAGAGAACATACCTGACACAAGAAATTTGTTGTGGGTCCCTGCTTATCAGACTTTGTTTGTTTGTTTTCCCTTGGAAAAAAAAAAGGTTATCTTCCTGGATTGAAGGGTTATCTTCCATGAAAGGAATCTGAATAACTGGAATAATTTTGAGGATTTATGTTTTATTATCCCTGTGCATCAGGAAACCAGAGGTTCTTGATATTCTTCTGTCGGTCAGGAGGGATTTCTCCTGCCCCTTTCTCAGTGAGGCACAGGGCTGAAGTGGGTGCCTGTCTTGAAGCTTGTTTCTGCTATCCCCTGAGTCAACTAGAATGGTTTCAGCTAGAGAGGAGCTGAAATCAGGGTTTATGGCTGCTCCCTGTGACACCGAATTATTACCTGATTGGTGTGTTTTTGCTTAGACTGTCATTGTCTTATTTAGGCTCAGCAGGAAATTTTCTCTGAAAATGGTACAGCTGTTTGTTGTTTGATTTTTGTGGATTTTTTTTGTTTGGGTTTTTTAGCTGTTTGATTTGGTTTTTGCAGTGCTCTGTAATATAAGTCATGAGCTTTCACTACTCAAACTGTTATCTAAATAATCCAGTTCCATTTCATGGACCTTAGTCTCTTCTACTCTGTTCCTTTTGCATATTAAATTTCTGTGGAGGTGTTCTTATGTGTGTGAAATACATGATTTATGGTGTTTTCTGGAACAGATGTTGTGAATAAGATATCTATAGTACTCTTGCCCGTGACTGTGGGAGTCTAGTCTCAGTGGGTTATGGGATCATTTCCACCCTTATGGGAGATTTGTTCAGCTAAAATTTACCTGACATGGAACACTACCACCTCTCCTTACAAGGAAAAAAGATGAGCCCTTTCTGCATGGAGTATAGAGATAAAAAGGTATCTCATTCTTCTATCACCTGCCCTTCTCCCCATCCTTTATTAAGTCCCTCCAACTGGAGAACTGTGTTTCTAGATTCTATGGGGGAGCAAAGGGTAGTAATTCAGAGGCAAATACAGGATCACACTTAACCTGCTTCACATCTTTGATTTGTACTTGCAGAGAATCCTTCCAGAAACACATACAGATTTCTGGTGTGAGAATTGTTGAGGGGGTCTCCATAACAACTATAAGAATTGGAGGTTGTGGGGCAGCCTTGGCCTGAGCTCCCTTCTGGGTTAGGAGTTACCTTGGCATCCTTCACAGCATTTTGAAGAAGGCACAGGGAATGAAAGCTACATGGGGATTTTTCCAAATAGCTTCCAGCAGTTCTATCTGTGATAGGTGATAATCAGTGGCTGTTAAAGTCTGAATGCAAAGAAAAACTCTGGCTGAGATTTGACATAATCTTTCTGAATGGAGGATAAACAGAGAAATATTAGCTTTGATCTTATAAAAATATGGAGGCTGGAGGCTTGCTTTTAACCGAAGGCATTCAAACTGTATAATTCCCCAAATATTGTGTAGCAGACACTTGTCACTTTATAAAAGTGGTAAATAATCCTATTATGTGCTATAGTTAAATTTATAAAGGCTGATTTACGGACCTAATTCAAACGTGTTTATTCAGAAAAGCACAAACTGTATTTTGAAATGAAGTCTGCACAAACTGGAATCTGATTCCATAGAAACAGCTACTGTGTCTTGCAGTGAGAAAAGCTTCTGTTGAATCATACTGCATCACATACTGAACATAATGCATTAGATAAGGAGGTGCGTATTCAGTGGTCACCACTCAGTTTGTGGCCCCACCAGGGGCTTCCTAGAGTAACTGAACTTTATTTGAGAAGCTTGTCTTTTTTTAGATACAAAATACAGCAAGAATCTTAGAATAAATTGTGGCATAAAATATATTAAAGGTTGGAAAATATTCTAGTCACTTTTAAAATGTCTAAGCCATCCTTGCTCTGTAAACTGTTTTCTGGTGATTGATGGCAGGTGGCATGGAGCTGTTAGCTGATGGAGTCCTTAAACAGAACACCAGACAACTTCAGATATACCTGACATTGGAAGGTAGGGCTTATCAGCAGCTCTCTGTCCTGTTTTCTGAGGAAAAGGCATAAGTTGTATAATAAAGAAAGTATAGATATTAGGAAATTTCATTTTTTCCCCTGTGTAACAGTCAGATCTGAGCAAACTTTGAACATGGATGGGAGTCCAATCCTAATTGCTTAAACAGAGGTAAATGGTAGTCTAAAATTTTGTGTGTAGTTAAAAATGTCCTGATAATCAAAGGCATGGAGTGCATACAGTATTAATGTACTCACTTCATCATTACTCAAAATTACTTCTGATTTAAGAATTCAAATATGAAATTGAACCACTTTTGTTTTGCTAGAATTTATTTTGGGCATTCTTAGTGTCTTTTTGATTCGTCACACTTTTCTTTTTTCTCTTTTTCACTGAGTTTTCATGCTTTGGGGAATTTTTTTGTTTCTTTTTTTATTTGAGTGGACCTTCATGTCTTGTGGCATTTAATGTCTTGGTAGGGTAACATAGCTCTGTTCTTTTCTCTCAGTTGTCACCTGCTGTCAGCCTTCATAGCCACCATCATCTGTCTCTTCTCTCTTCTCTCCTGGTTCTTTGCCGCACCACAAGCAGCAGTTTTGATGCAATGTGGACTAAAATGGCAATGATGGACAAAACATAACTTTTTTTTTTTACATCCAGAACAAGCAGCAGGCGCTGCAGGTTATCCATAGTATTTGAGACCAGCACTTGGCTGAAGACATACTAAGTGCAAAATGCTGTGCACTTTTTCTATGGTGCAACCTTTAAAAAAACCCAATCTGGATTAATGCCCCATCTATTTAGTTATAGGTTGAATTCAAGATTTTGGCCCTGCACTTAATTTAAAATTAAATGGATTCATAAGAAATGTCTTGAACAGTGTCATGATATCAATGGTATTCTACCTGAACAATGGAACTGGTAAGCGTTGGAGTAGAAATTGTGTTTGTGGGAGATGGATGAAGTCCTCTGGGCTGTGATCAGAGTACTTACAAACCTTTGTGTTTAAACCTCCATGTCTGCCTGCCTTTCCTGTGATATGGACTTTAGCAACAGTGACAATGCTTCACTTACTCCTTAGCCTTGTCCATGCCAGTCCAGTGTCTGACCATGATCAGTTCTTTTTACACATTATAGCTATCCATGGAGGGTCATTCTATTAATAAGCACGTTTCCAGTTGGGTTAGATTTTGAGTAAAAACTACTGTGAAGTCTTCTGCTGTGCTTTATAAAGGTGAGCAGGTTTCAGTGGTGGAACAACCCCTAAGGTAGAGCCAATTTCTGCATTGTTGCAGCAGAACAGAGCAGTTATTCCTGGGGAGGATACTTTTTGTCTGCTTTCTGCAGTCAGTTGAACAGAGGTCAGATTTGTTGGAAGCTGCTTAATTGTACAGGCAGCACTGCTCAGACCATGGAGCACAGCTTCATGCTGTTCTCTCAGCTGTCTGCTTCTTCTGCAATGATTGGCTCTGCTTCTTTTCAACTGTGAACATCTCGCTACAGGCCTTCCTTGATCATGCTGCCTTATGGCTCGAGACCAACGTGTGGGCAATAATCACCATCTGGAGGGAGAGGGAGATTCAGGGCCAGCTGAACTTGGCTGTAAGTAGCATTTGAAATGGGGCATGGAAGGCTTTACACCAGGCCACCGTTCTTCTATCCTGAAAAGTTTCATTCTACCCTTGGCAGGCGGTGGCACTGCAAGAGGGGAGCTGTGGGAGCTGCTGCTGCTGGGGCAGGAGCAGCTTGTACTGATCAGCCACTCCAAGCAGGGCAGCCCTTCCTGCTTCAGCCAGTTCCTGAGGGTGCTGGAAGCAAGCTGGTATGGAGTAGGAACCACCCCCGCACAGAGCAGCCAGATAACTTTAAGTAAGCAGGAAGCTTTTGCCTTAGTAGGGGGCCTGGTGGGCTGCATTTTGTCTCTGCAAGAGACAGCGCCCCTGCTGAGTTTGGGATTGTGTCTCCATCTAAAATACACATATCTGCAGACTACAGGTTTCAGGGAACATAGTAATGCATGGCAGAATATCTCAGTGCCTTTGAGTGGAATGGGTAATTTCCCCATTGCTGTTTGTTAGGATGAGGGCTAGTATCACATTCTTGTGATTTTTTTTGTAATCCTACTTTGGATGCTTCCATAACTTAGAAAGGAAAATAAAGTTGTATCGAGTATCATACCACTAGTTTCCATTTGTTAAAGAAATACTTCTACATCAGAAATAACTTACTGCCCCATGGCTTGTCTTACAATCTGCCTGTTTTCCTTTGCTTATCTGGGTCCAAGAGTATTTGCAGGGGAGAGGCAGGAAAGGAATGCAACTGCTAAGCTCCTTATGGCCCACATCACTGCCTGGCAGCATTCTCCAGCTGCTAAGATGGATGTTTCATGTACGTGGAAGTAGAGATAGATTGTTTTCTGTGTGAAATGTATGGTTTTATTAGAAAACTCATGCGTCTCATTACGTGAAGTTCTACGCTTTTCTGAACAGAAGCATTTGAATTATGTTCTAACAATCCATCATATATCCTGTTTGTTCTGATTTCTGTTAAGTTGTGATAATCTAATATGTTTTTTGGAGTACCAGAGTTAAAATATGGCACCATTCATATTCTTCATTCAGCATAGATATGTACCTGAAAAGTCATTTTTTCCTAAGAGTTAAGAATGCCTATGCTCTTGATAAATCTGTCCTGGACAGCAATGAATAAACTGCAGAAATTTTGAATTAATTCTGATATGGTTTATCAGAAGTATGGACAAACCTTGCTCCCTTTTGCTTTCTTTCTCTTGTTCTTTCTCTCTCAAAGGAATTCTTCTGCAAGGTGTTTTGTTATTGCTGTCTAGGTTTTCTTCCAAGATCTAAGATGCAGTGCTACTTTGGAAAAGGAATTAAATCACTTGGATGAAAAGCAAAGGTACCTCATGTCATCTCTGATGAAATCCCAAAATAATTAAGTCTGGGTACACTAAAACTTGCCTCTCTGTTTTCCTACACTGGATTTCTTAAATTTTGTAGATTAAGTAGAATATTTGATTCTTTACAGGTAGTACTGCTGGCAAAATCTGTGATTCTGTTTTCTGTAGGAAGATCAAATATTTTTAATTTTGTGAAAGATGCACTACTCAAGCTGCAATTAGCATGAATTTAGTCTGCCCCAATGTTCCTGAATATGTGCAGTCCCAGGATTACACTGATTGATCAGAACTTCTCTTGCAATTTCCCCTTACACATATCATGCATCACGCCAAGTGTGAAAGAAAGATTAAAGAGTACAAAAGGAAGTAATAAATTAGAGTATATTCTTCCTGAAACCTGAGACATTTGAAAAGTGCTGGAGAGTTCTTAATTTTAGCATCATCTAGTACTAGTAAATGGTTATGAAATTTACTTTAAAGGTCTTCTAAACACACAACTTGGTCTCCTGAGAAATAATGGCCTGCTACCTCTGTGGCACCATTAATTCAAGCAGCAGAAGCTTGTATTCAACCATATCTAAACCTCTCACTATTAAGTATTATTCTGCATAAAGAAATTTATATTAATAGCCTAGGCACTTTTACTGTGATTTCATACATTGAACCAATGGTAATGTTGTAAAACTTAGGAAGCCAAAAGTTAAGAAATGCTGCAGTCGGTATTCTCTGCAATCTTAAATTGATATTCATGTGCATAAACACCATAATGCAATATTTTATTACATGCTTTTTTCCTCCAAAAGGCTCTAGCCTCATTAAATACACAGAATAAAAATGGTATCGTTCACTGTTGTAAAATGAGGTGTGTGGTGAAAGAATGAAGGGTTTATTAGGAGAATGATGTAATGGAAAAAGCAAATAATTGCCATTTTTATCCCTTGTAGTCTTTTCCTGCATCTGCCACAAAATAATTTGGGAAGTTTCTTAAATTTTTATAAGTTGTCACTTATTACAGATCTTACTTTCTACAAACCTAACTCAGTGGTATAAAAGTGCTGAGCTCTCACAACCACAGCTGATGTCTACTGGAGTTTTGCTTTGAAATACAAAGTTTTTAAAAAGGCTATATAAGCAGATAAATAAAAGTTTGTGTTATCAATTTAGGAAATAAATTCTTGCGATTTTCACTTCTTCTGCTGTACCTTGGTTGCTTTGTCTGAAAAATGGGGACAGTAACAAAATTGACTGGAGTAGCTGAGGCGTTTAGGGGAGAATACTGCAGAAAAAAAACAAGAGAAAATTAGCTACTCTATAGTCAGCATAGGAAAGACTGTTGTGTAAGTGATAAGGCCAAGGGCCAAAATTAGGGTAAAAGTAACCAAGGGCTTATAATAACTCACTCTCTGAGCTCTATCTATCCCGAGTGCAAATGAGACAGGAGTCCATTTGAAAAATTCTATACAAATAATTATTAACAATATCATAACCTCTATGTACAGTGGAATTGAATTAAGACTTCTGTTGTTGCCTGTTCTGAACCCTTGACCTTCAACTTGATGGCCTTTTTTCACCTTTCCTATTTTTTTCCCTGTAATGTAAACTTCATACATATAAAATTTGAGAATATATGAGCACCTACTCATATATTCTCAAATTTTATATGTATGGAGTTTACATTATGCGTCTGGATATAAATTCTCCTAAATTTTTGTGGATGCCTCTTACATGCAAAGAATATGCAGTGTGGACATATAGATAGTCTTTCTTCCAAAGGAAGTCCACATTTGTTGGTGTTAATAACCAGCTTGCATCCATGCTGAATGAGCAGCTGCAGAGAATCAGGATATTGGAGATGATGCTTCCCTCTGGGTTGCTACAATAAACTCTTGTTTTGGTGCTTTGATTTAAAGCAGTGAAAATCTCCAAAGGAATGTGTCAGGACACTGAAGGATTCTTTTCCATTTGCAGTACAATGGAGAAAATATTCTTAGGCTCTCCAGAGAGATAAATATGAGATTGCAATACATTAATTGTATTTAAAATGAAAGTGTGTGGAAAGTGCTCTATTGAATATTAAGTAGATCCTATTATAATGAACCTCAGATCAGAGCATAGGATTTTCCCTTAATACTTTGCAAGCTACTGCTTATCTTAACTACAGAAGACATTGTACACTAAGGCTTATTTTGGCTATAGATTCAAGGGTCCTGAGTCTAATATGGCCTGTAGGATGACTGAGCTGCAGTAGTACTTGCTGAATGATTCATTAAACAGTGTTCACATCATCTTCAAAGAAAAATACTTTTCCTTTCTGCTCAGTGAACAGAAGCAGCTGCTGTGAATATGGGTATTGACAAGAGGCTAACAGAATCAAATGAGTAATATGCAAAGGGAACAGAAAGCACATCTATCATGTTCATGCAGGAGGTAATAAATAATATTGCTGTAATACTTACTTTTCCAAATGAAAATGGTTTACATTAATATATACCTCATATCCAGACTGAGCCTAAGGTTTTGGTTTTTTTTAAATCATGGACAGCATAGGATCTGTATGTGTAAGCAGGAAAAACATACACAGCCCAGTCAGGAAACCTAAATGCCAGAAATGGACTCTGCAAATTGCTATCATGTAGCAATCAAATGAAGCACATTTCAAATAATTAAGTACATACTATTTCAATAAAACATTTTGACATGTGGCATGCTATGTAGGGTTTGAATCCAAAGCTTCAGGGCTAGATTTACAACCTTTGTTATTCTGTGTTGATGCAGTTACTATCAGAGTGCAACTAGTACTGCTTTTGCTGACAGTAGCAGCAGTAAATCATTACTCTGTGTGAAGAGCTGTAATGGAGAGCTGCACAGCACCCCAGCAGGGATATCTATTCTGCAGGTAGTGTAGAGATGCTTCTGGATTTGGGAACTGGAAAATGAAGCAACTGGGATTTGAACCTCCAATGTTATCATCAGTGGAGAGGGAGATGTACAATGTAAATGGAGTGTAGAAAATCCTAAATTCCATGATAGAGCTTCAGTATCTCTGAAACAGGATGTTTCATGTGTTTGAATTGGACCAAATTTGGGCATATTTTAATGGGGCCAGAAAATACATATATTCTTTTGGGATTGCTAAATATTAAGGTCCTTTTCTGCCTACATTCCCAGAAAGACCAAATCACTGACATATGACTGAAGTTGCAAGCTTGAACGTCCCCAGTGTAGATTCACTAGGCCAGGTGCTCCTGCCTGCCATACAGAAGTGAGCTGGTATCATTGCATCAATTAGAAATTATCTTAACCAATATCAATTTTCCAGTGACGTTTGTGTTCAATTTTG
>VYZP01033668.1:417-90861 GCA_013400635.1 Hypocryptadius cinnamomeus
GAGCCGGGGAGTCCCCTCCGCCTTCAGCCCGGCCCAGCCCAAGGCTCTGGCCCGCCCCACCGACCCCCAGCTCTTCCCAGGGGCTCCCACGGGCTCTGCTCCGCTGCAGCGGTACGTGAGAGCCCGGCCCCGACCGGGCTCCGCCCGTGCCGCCGGGGCTCGGGGCCGCCTCCAGCCCCGGGAGCGCGGGGGATGCCGAAGGCAGCGCCGTGTGGGGTACACACAGCCCTTCTGTCCCTGCTGGCTGCCAGCCTTTCCCCGGGCAGGTGGGGGACATGCGACACGGAGCAGAGGCACGAGCCCCTCATCGCTGCGGAGAGGGGCTGGAGCTGCCCTGGGTCTGGGCAGGGCTGCCCGGAGGGGTCTGGGCAGTGCCCGTGGCACCTCTGGCTCCAGCCGCTCTGGGAAAGCATCCTCCCCGGGCACAGGGTTGGGCACGCCGTGCTGAGCTCGCCCTGCCCTCGCTGTGCGTAAGTGACCGTGGTGACACCACAGCTGGGGACAGGGACACCAGATCAGTGGCATACTAGGTCCCTACACAGGACCTGCAGAGCAGAAAGGGTGCTGGTGCAGTGTGAGTTACATCTTCTCCAGCCCTGGGAGCAGGGATGATGTGAGGGGCAGGAGGGAAGGCTAAATCAAACCTCAGAGCCCGGATTCCCGGAAAAAATGGATGTTTTCCACCCATTGTGTATTATGCTTCAGTTCCAAATTTGCCAGGGGTTTCCCTGGCAGTGAGTGCCATCTACGGGGCACACCCAGCACCTTCTGCCTCCCCGAGAGGTGCCCTAAGAGCCTTCTGCCAGGCGGGACCTGCTGCCCAGCCCTGCCCGGAGCCTTATCCCATCCCGCAGCCTGCAAACAGAATTAGGAGCCACAGGTTGTGAATGTGGATCTGAGAGCAGTGGGGTGACCCTGCTCGGGGGGGGTCTCACGGGGTTTTGCTTCCCCTCCACTCCTGCCTCTGGGACCAGCTGTTTCCATCTGCCTCGCTTGGGCTGACCACCAAAGCTGGTGTGGGAAAAACAGGGAGATGCAAATTCGGGAGGGGGGAGGAAGGTTCCTTCCTGAGTTAGGGTGTCACTGAAACATTCTTTGCGTGCTGCTGTTGCTGGGCTCTCACTCCCCGTGTGATGGCTGCTGACAGGGCAGGGCAGGGCCATGCTCTGCTCCAGGGAGAGCCCAAGCAGGGAGAGCCACCCAGAGCTGTAGGGAAAAGCAGGATTCCTTCACAGGATGTGGCTGCAGGCCTTCTTCTGGCGAGGGGAGCACCTGTCAGAGGCTGAAGCCAGTGCCTCACGCCATCAGCACTTCAAAGAGGCTCCTTTGCTGAGCAAAGAGCTCTCTCTCCTGGCTGCCACCAGTTTTCCTCTGCTCCCACACCAGCTCCCCTGTCCCACCAGGGATTAAGGAAGGAGGAGGAGATCTAGGTACTCAACAGCAGGAGGTTGGGATGGTTGTTCCAGCATGTGTCCCTGGGCAGGCAGAGAGCTCAGAGTGCCACAGGAATGTTGGTAGCACTGGGGTGGGAGCAGAGGGGCTGGAGGAGCTCTGCAGGGCTCAGCACTGTGGGAATCACACGGTGCAAAATGTCCTGTCCAAAAACCTGCCAGCTGTGGTGTGTGGGCTGTAAACCCCTGCCTGATTCCTGCAGCAATTCCAGTTGGCTGAGCCTTGGGCAGGAGGGAGCCCTCGCAGCTGGTCCTGGCTCTCCAAGCCAGAGGGAAGGGACAAAAGGGACCTTTTCAGTAAAATTCCCCCTTCCTCCCCTCCACGGGACTTGGCCAGAGCACGCTATTGGCCTGTCCCAAGAGAGCCACTTCCCTGGGATCAGAAGGGAACCGCAATTGGATGGGTGGGTTTATGAAAGCCGACATCTGTCTCCCCTCCCGGTCTCGCAAATCTGCCAGGCACAAACGTCTGTACCAATGAGCTTAGCGTCAAAAGTGCCAGGGCAGTAACCTTTCCCCGCTCCTGCTCCCCTCCTTCACCGGCGGCAGCCAGAGCCACCCGCCAGCCGGGGGCTTTAGCGTGATCCCCACGGCCCATCTGTCCATCCCACACATATTAACAGCCACTGCCCTGCTGCTGGGTTTGTAACTCGTGTTTTCTCGCAGGACAAGCAAGAGAGAATAAATAACAGTGGAGATCAGCAGCAGCGAGACCTCGCGACAAGAAACAGAGCGGGCGCTTCCAGAGGACTTCCCACCTTTCCGCAGTTGTCCCGCAGAGGGGAGGCACGCAGCAGGGTCCCGTACAGGGTGTCGGGGGCTCTCTGAGCCCGCCAGCACCGCAGCTGAGCTGCACATCCAGCAGCGATTGTCTCCCTCACCCAGCAGTCCCTCCCGCTCCCCCCATGTGTCCCACGGCTCTGTCACCTTCCCGGCACCGCCCTGCCGCCCCAGCCCTGCAGTCAGTGGGTGAGGAGGCGCTGCTGCTGTCCCCAGCCCTGGCAGTAGCCCAGCTGCCAGGGGACAGCCCCTGGGGCCAGGGGCTCTTGCAGGCTGCCCGCGAATCGCTGCTGGTGCGGGACCCCGCCGGAGCAACAGGCGGGGCTGGGCACGGGGCGATTCTCCTTCGGGCTCTCGTAGCGATGGAGCTGCCTCTGAGGGGAAAACGCAGCGCACAGAGGGGACGGAGGGCACCGTGTCCCTGCAGAAACCGGCTCCCAGGGCAGCTGGGGGCGGCTGCCCTTCACCCCCGACTCCTGCGCAGGGACCCCGGCCCGGGCGCGGCACTCGGAGTGGGCACAGGGCCAGCAGCACCCGGCGCCGTGCAGGGACAGCGACAGAGCCGCGATCCTGTTGATGGCTCGCCGGAGGGTGGCGATTTTAGAAAGCCTTTTGCCACCGAGGTCGTGCTTGAGGGCCAGCCGCAGGGCGTTGAAGGCTTGGTTGTAGTCCAGAATCCTCTTACGCTCTCTGACGTTGGCAGCCATCCTCCTGGCCTTGGAGCGCACCGGCCTGCTCCTCTTCCTCACCTTCATCCCTTCCGTGTCCCCCGGGCCGGCGTCTGCTTCCCTGCCTTGGGACACCCACAAACCCTGCCTGTAGCACGCCTGGGGTGTGTCCCTCGCTTCCAGCTCCTCCTCGGAGCTGCCGGGCTCTGGCCCCCCTTTCCCCATGGCTACTCCGGCCGTGGCAGCGGCGAGGGGGAGCGGGAGAGGCGCTGCTGTGATCCTGCCTCCTGGGAGGCGTGGGTGACACTCCTCTGGGGACAGGCAGCCGCCTCTAAAACCTTCAGCAGGGCTCGTCACGTGGCTGCCCCGACCCTCCTCACCTGCCGCAGGTGAGGCACAGAGAGAGAGCCCTGCCTGCCCCTGCTCTGAGCGTGGGGCACCAGTGCTGGGGTGCCCAGAGCTTGTGCTGGGATGCTCACAGGCCCCCGAGGAAAGCACCTCCACCAAGCTCACCTTGCTTTAGTGTCTGCTGAGAGTTTGGGCACTGCAGGAGTTCCCCCGTGCTGCTCTGCCCTCTCCTCTGCTGGGCTGGCTGGTGGCTCACCCTGGGACAGGTCGTGCCAGTGCTCTCCGTGGTGCTGTGAGGCAGAGCCCTGTGGGGCATCACCAGCCTGGCTCTTCCTTCCCCCTGCTCACGGGTCCTGAGAACCCCTGTTATTTCTCAGCTAAGGGGAACTGAAGCACGAAATGGAGCCATTGCTGAGGAAAGCAGCAGGTCTTGTGCTTGGGTCCGGAAGACACAGCCCTGGCGAGCTGAGAGCATCCGTGGGGACAGGGGGAGGTGGGTCCTGAGCAGGAGCAGACCCCTGCAGGAATGTGCAGGGCTTGGCACGCCTCTGCCCTGCGGAGCAGGAAGCAGGAATGTGGCAGGGGGGATCAGGGCAGGTGATAAAAGAGCTAAAGTGCTACCTGCCTCCAGAGCCTTCCTGTCCCTTCCCAGCAGCCTGGGGGCAGAGCTGTCTGGGCTGGCGCTCCCGGGCCTGCCCGGCACTTGACTTGGGGAAGACGGTACTGAAAGCAGCTCCTTGTTTCCTGCATCTCTGAGCTGGTGGGATGAGGGGCTGGCCAGGTGCAGCAGGTCCGGAGGCCATGGGCAGGGGCAGGTCCCCAGCCTCTGAGCAGTGGGGGACAGCCACGTGTGTTTGCACATCATCTCATTAGCGAGCAGTTGCTAAATGCCTTCCTGTGCCAGGGGTAATGCTTTGAAAAATGGCCCAGGAGTGCTTCTGACAAATTGTTGGGGTGCAAAAGCAGAGCCCAGGGAGAACGTGCCCCTCCCTCCTTGATCCATCCCTTCCTATCTGATCATCCCAGCTCATTCTGGATCAATATCCACAATTAGTGGGGGGTTATTTGTCTATTGCCCTTCTCCTCTCCTGGCTCTTTGAAGCTGGAGCTAATTTAGGTGCCTCTGCTCCAGGAACCCAATAAATCAGGAGCCAGGGCCTCAGGGACAGGGAGGATGAGGCAGGAGGACTTCAAAGGCAGGTGAAGCTTGCAAATATCTTTGAGCACTCACCTGTGCTCAATATGACCCTCTTGTTCTCTCCAGCATCCCTCTCACCTCCCACTCTTTCTCTGCCAGGAATGGAGGCTCCCCAACCACTGACTTACCCAGAGAGCTCAGCTCAGGAGCCAGGAATGCTTGAATGCCAGCAGGACATAGATGTCAGACCCACCTAGAGACGTGCCTGTCTAAACCCAGCTAAGCAGGACAGATCCCTGCCATGGGGATGTTTTTGCTGGTGTTGGAGCTCAGGAGGTGCAGTCCAGAGCAGACACAGAGGTGGCTGAGCTGGGCACAAAGCCAGTCCCACCAGCGGGTGGTGGGTGGTGCCTGGGCAGGGGCACCACCAGTCCCAGAGCTGTCCCCATCCCAACCACAGCCCCTGGGAGATCCTTGGGAAGCACTGCCAGGGCTTCCGGGTCTCTGGGCAGCCCTGGCTGCAGGGATGCAGCCCCAGCTCTCGGAAGGGGGCGAGGCCAGACCGTAAATCACGGGGCTTCTGATGCCACCCGCCACCTGTAATTAGCACATCCCGCTGGGCCATCCCCACCTCGTCCTGGGCGCTTCCGACCTAGGGGCCCATTACAGGGTGGGAGGTCAGCAGGAACGCCCACCCAGCCTTGCTCCCCCAGCCCCTGCTGATTTATCACCGTGTGCTGGAGAGATTTATGGGCTGAGATGGGGAGCCAGAAACGTGTTGTGAGGCTCTGCTGGGCCCATCTGCCTGACAGATGATGAAAGAGCCGTAATTATCTGTCGCCACACATATATCAGGCCGTTCATGGCACTCCCCAGCCTCCAAGAAGGGGTTTGGCCCTCGGGGACTCCCCACCTCCCAGCCCGTGTCACTCTGGACTGGGGCACTGCTGATTGCTGGCGCCTGCCCGTTGTCACAGCTCTCATGGGTCCCACAGCCCAAAGGTGTGTTTTGGGCTAGCACTGCTGCTGAGCCAGGCCTCAGCTCCTGCAAAGAGCCCTGGCCTGGCTGCCACATCCATCCAGCACCCCTAAACTGCTGATGCTTCCAGGGGAGAGCTGCTGGAGCCATCTGGGAGCACAGCCCTCACTGGAGGGGGGCCTGGGGGGGCTGCCCAGCTCCTGGCACTGTCCCAGCACCGTCCATCCTCCTTGGGAAGGCTGCACAGGGAGGCATGGATGTGCCAGAGCAAAGCAAGGGAAGGATGAGAGGCGGGACAGGCTGAAGGGAGGCGCCCATTCCTGGTGACAGGGGAAGGAGGAGGCGGCTCTTGCGACACTGCCTGGGCCCGCGGGTAAATGAATCGGGCGCTTTGTTCCTGCTGGGGCACGGCCAGGTGGCACAAGGGACACGGGCTGGTGAGTCACCCATGCCCAGGCAGCCACCCTGCGGGGCACAGGAGGAGGCAGGGACAGGCACTGAGAGGCCTGGAGGTGCCTGTGGGTGAGATCCCTGCTCCAGCTCCAGGGAACAGCCCTGCCCTGGCACAGGCCAGAAAGCCACATCCTGTGGAGCAGGAGTGAGCCATGGGCACGTGCTTAAACACAGCATATGTGGCAGGCAGTGGGCAAAAGGCTTACCTGGACCTTCACAGAATCCCAAAGTCATTCCAGGTGGAAAAGCCCTCTAATCGAATCCAAACATTAACATAGCCCTGCCTTGCTACCACTAAACCACTAAGTGCCACATCCATGTTCTTTTGAACATTTCCATCCATTTCCTGAGCAGCCTGTTCCAAAGTCTGACCATCCTTTCAGCGAAGACACTTTGCCTAATATCCAATTTAAGCCTTGAGGCCATTTCCTCTTGTCCTGTCCCTTGTTCCTTGGGAGTAGAGACAAACCCCCACCAGGTTTCACACTCCTTTCGGGGAGTTGTAAGCCTTCGTTGCCCACCACAGGAGCTGTGCCTGCTGCTCCATGTGCCAGGAATGGCTCATCCATCCTGAGACCAACAGGGCTGGCAGAGTTTCACTGGCCAGAGGATGAGGATGGGACACACAGAACTCTGCAGTGAAGGCCAGGGCACGTGGCAGCTGTGGAAGGCACAGGAGCCACTCCATGTCACAGGAGCCTCTACGGCCCAATTGTTCCTAGCTCGGGGATCTCCCGGAGCACGTGGGATGGATTCTGGCATTAGTTATCATCTCGTTACTGCCCTGAGCTGCCGGCACCGGGCATTCCCTCGCCCACATCCCTGTGCCCGCAGCTCCTTGGGGAGACCCGGAGAGGGCAGTGGGAGCCTGTGAGCTGCAGGAGCGCAGCAGCCGCACCCCGCTGGTGTCCCCATCCCATNGGCAGGTGGGTGAGGGGGAGCCGTCCCCAGCCCGCGCCCCCGGGGGACGGGGGTGTCCCCAGCCCCTGCGCCGTCCCCGCCGCACGGTCAAGGGCGGATGTACACGGCCGAGGGCATCCCCGGTGCTGCGCTCCCGGGCCGTGCCCTGGCCCCGTGCTGTGCCACGGGTGAAGGCAATCCCGAGCCCTTGTGCCATCCGTGCCACACGGCTGGTGAGGCCCATGCTGTGACTCGGCATGGCAGCCCCAGCGTGTCCCCAGCGTGTCCCCAGCACCCCATGCCGAAACATAGTAGAGAATGCCCGAAGTCCTTTTGCCATCCCCATCAAACGGCTAATGCCAGCCCTTGTGCAGTCCCTGACCAGCCACTAAGGTCACCCCAAGCCCCTGTCTGCTCCCTGTCCCACTCCCAGGGCCATCCCATGCCAAGGCCCGTCCTTGGGTGTGCGAGGAGGGAGGGTGGCTGGCAGTCCCCTGCAGCTGGCTCTCGGTGATGGGCCAGTGGCCCACGAGCCACCTCTGGGAATGGGACACTGCACAGGAGTCACTTCCTCCCGGCGGCGTGACCTGGCTCACGGGAACACCTCTGCTCAGGTGACACCCTGTGACCTCCTGTGGGGAAGTCCTGGAGGCTCTAAAGCAGAAGCATACCGGGGTGGTGACATGTCCCGGGGTGTTTTTCTAGGTGGACTGAGGACAATGTTATTTCCCAAGTGCCTGGCTGTGTGGTGGCACTGAAGGCACAGCCAGCTAGCGCTGTCAGCCGTCACACTGTCCTACTTCCAGCGGCCTGGAAGTTGTTATTGCATCAGCATTAAACCCGCTTCAAACACAGTCCTGGCAGCTAGGGAATGTCACTTTTAATGCTGCTAATTCCACAGCTGACTTGAGTTAATTTTGTTCTTGCTCGATTGTTTGGGGTGGTATTTTCCCCCCAAGGCTGTATCGTGCTGGTTTAAGATTGTCTGGAGAGCAAGTGCTCTGATGTCAAATTATGCTTAATATTTAGTTCATTTATATTTATTGCATTAGTCTGCAGTGCTGGAGGAAGTTTCCACTTCACCTTCCTGAGCTACCTGAAGGTGAAATGTCCAAAGTGCGTGGCTGCTCTCAGTGTTGTCACCGTGCTGTGCCAGGCTGCACGTGTGAGTGTTTGTCCCGCTCTCCAGTTGGCCGTGGGAGCCTGTGCCCAGCCCTGAAGCCAGCAACAAGGACCTTGGGAATGCTGCCTCCAAAGGGCTGCTCCAAGCCCCTCTCCACCTCCCAGCAGCAGGCATGGGCTGTGTTTTTGGAGAGCTGCTCTGTGGCTGAAGTGGCATCAGGGCGACCAAGCACAAATCCTTCTGATTTACACTCAGACCTGTGTTTTGTTTGTGTCTGGGTTATGCTCCTGGATGTTTCCAAAGCCAGGATGGTGAAGGCTACTCTCAGGTTGGTGGGTGATGTTAAAGGGGCTTTCCTGAAGCACAGCACAAGCCCCTGAGGGTTGTGGCTTCACAGCTTGGAGGGATCCAGCCCTGCACCACCCTTTGCACCTGGTGGGGGCGAGGCTTTCGGCAAGACTTTGAAGTCCAAGGTTGCATCAGCTGCGGTCGAATGTGGCCTCTTCCTCCTCCTCCTCTTCCTCCTCCCCTAAATGGATCTTTCTCAGGGTCAGCAGCTCCAACACTCATCAGAGGAGGAAACATCCCCTCTGCTGTGTCCTGGCTCCTTGTCCCGTGACACGGCTGGGCTCTGCACAGAGGGCTGGGCTCAGCCCTCCCCAGCCTTGTCCTGAGCCTGTCCTGAGCCTTTCCCAGGCATCAGCATTTTCTTTGTTGGGCGTTATAAGGGCCCCTGTGTGCACTGCCTGGGCTGACATTTAAGAGCAGAATTTGAGAGTGCAGTAAGAGGTGTGCGGTCCTTGCCTGGATCCCCCTCTCATGGACAGTTGGTTAACCCAGTGCTCCTGCTGTTTTCTTCTCACTTCTCTGTTTCAGATGCAGTTGAAAATTCATGACTATGGTGCTGTTTGCTTTTCCTGCCAGCACTCTGGTGGTGTGTAACCTGGTTAGTGCTGTTCTGCCTGGGTCCCTCAGTATTTTAATGTGAATTTTGGAGCTTAGTGGTGCTGTGGCTGTGGCGGAACGCGATCAACCCCCAGCTGTATCAACCTTGGGAAGCACCCTCTGGACAGCGAGTGAAGGAGTGTTGAATATCATCTTTATGGGAATTACCAGGGAAACACAGTGTTTTCCTTTAAGTAGCTTGTGATTAATCTGATTTAAAGGGAGGAAATCTGCAAGATGCCTGTCTGTGGCTATCGCAGGAGAGCGGCGCGTGTGACAGCCAGATACACGATCCTGGCATCCGAGATAACGCCTGTGCCAGCTCTCCCGGGACCAACAAAATCGGAGCGTCAGCGAGCAGATGGCTCAAAGCAAGGCATGGAAAGGGATGAAATTCCCCTCATCTTGGCCATCACCTGTCCCTGTGGCTAAACACGCAGCTGGCCTCGCAGCTGAGTATGCGCGGCGCCGGGGTGCAGCGGCGCTCGGGCTGGCTGCTGCTTCCATCTCCTCCCGTTTGCCACGGAAGGGATGGAGGGCTGTGGGTTGGTGCCAGCCTGGAGAGGGTGAGCTGAGCAGGAGGTGGTGCTGGTGGTCAAGAGGAGGATGTGGTGATGCTCTGTGGAGATGCTTTGTGCCCGGCAGCCAGGTAGCGCAGAGGTGGAAGCAACTCGGTGCTGGGTTTCCTCGCTTTGTCCTTGGGAAGCAGAGAAAGAGGCTGGCTTTGCCATGGAGCTGAAGCTCCTCTGGAAGGCTGTGGGGTTTAGGAGCCCCTGAGCTGCCCTGTGCAGCGCCCTACACCCCAGAAATAGCTGTGGGGTGGGGAGTGTTGGCATAGCTGGAATAGTCCATGATGGCATGAGCTGGCAGGATGCTGCGGCTGTGAGATGTGCTGTAAGTGAATCCCCAGCCCTCTGTTTATCTGGAATTGCAGTTTCTCTCAAGGAAAGATTCTGGAGTCACGTGGGCTCTTCTTCTCACTCCTCTGCACTGCCTTCACTGGTACCTTGGGAATGGGAAGGGAGCTGCCAGCAGCAGCAGGTCCTGCCTTGGAGGGCGGTGAGCACAGAAGGGCGGCGGTGTCAGGGTGTGCAGCAGAGGGCTGAAATGGGTAAGGGACCCTGGGGCATCTGGAGTTCCTGGGGCATTGGCCACCTCACCCCTGCATACCCAGATAGGGGCTGGATTGGCATGGGTGTCATGCTGGGGGCTCCTGACATGATTTGGATAAAGTCAGGGCTTGTTCTTGTCACTCCATCCCTGCATTCAGCTTGTGGTGCTGCTGCTGCAAAAGTGGCACCTCTGTCTGTCCCAGAAAATCTCCCTGCAGCTGTGGAGGTGATGGGGCAGCTCTGTCCTCCTGTCCCAAGCTGCACTTAGACCCTGCTTGTTCCTCATCCCTTTCTTGGAATATTCTGCAGAAGCAGAATGAAAAATAGCGAGCAAAGTCCAGAGTTTGTCCTGGTACATCTCTTTCTGCCTGGGGCAGGTCATGGTGTGCAGGAGGGAAAGGAATGGTGATTCCACAGCCCAGGGAAGGTGGAATGTTGCATGGTCATGCATCCACTTCCCCTCCTTTAGCACCTGGATGGGATCTTGGTGCCAAACCAGGGAGGTGCAGTGGGGGCAGTTGTGTCTCCTCAAGAGCCCATCTACCACCTCTGTGCCCTTGTATTTCGTTTCTAAATGTTTACTTTGTTATATTTCCCTATTGTTAGAAAGTGCTTGTTTGGCTCTGAAGAGGCTGGAAGTTCCTCTTCTGGCCAGGCAGAGTCTCAGTGTTTAATTTCAACTGCTCAGACGAGGACAAAACCGCAGTGAGTGTGTGTGTGTGTGTGTGTGTGCCTGTGCCTGCTGGGGACCTTTGAACTGTCTCCATCTGCTCTGGGGCCCGACAGCATTTGAGGAGGTGATTTCTCTCCACAAACCCCCCTGGTGGCATTGTGACAGCAGCCCCTGAGTGATGGCAGGCTGCTTCCTCAGAGAGCAGTGCTGCCTGAGATGGGGACTGCAGGGTTAACTCTGGAACAGGTTGTCACTGTTAAAGAAGATCATAAATAAATGTAAAGTTTATGAGGCTGAAAAGCCTTTGAGTAGAAGAGTTGAAGTTTAAAGCTTTAAGTGAGAGCAGTAAGTGCTTCTTGTTGGAGTTTGCCCTGTGATGGGCAAATAGTGAAAGGCTTGTAAAGGAGCTGCAAGAGCAGAGGGGAGGAGACCTGTGATCATCTTTGCCTGTGGGCACCACCGTGGCAGCAGCTGCATCTTCTGGGTGGGGAAACAGCCCTTCCAGGTGCCAGGGCCCTGCAGAGAAGCAGGATGGGTGAACAGAGGGCTGGGAGTCCCTGTGTGTCTCACTGGGCAGGGGTACTCCCCTGGCATGGCAGTGGTGCTGCTCTCATTAGCACAGAGATGCCAACATCCCCCCTGGAGGAGGTGGGTCTGGGTGCAGCACCCTGTGCACCCCTGTGTTCTGTCAGCTGGGCACAGTCCCACTGGCTGGGTTTTGGCCCCCAGAAGTTGGGGCAGAGCCGATGCTGAGCTCCCCCAGCTCGGCAGCATTCAGGGCTGGGTGGTGGTGCTGGGGATGCAGTTTGCCCTTCAGTGCCAGCAGTGCCACGGGCTGTGCCCACCATGGGGATGAGCACTTCAGCACGGAGGTGGCCCCCAGGCTCACAGTGGCTGGTTGTGGGTGATCAGTAGCCCCAGGTAGAAGCAATGGCAGCAGCAGGGCAGGCAAGAAATCCTCATTAGGTGGCTGGATGGAGCCAGAAGTGCCCTGCGGGGCCTGAATACATTTGCATTGTAAGGCTATTGAAATCTGGTTGGGGTTTGTTTTCTTTCTGTTTCCCTGGGAAGACACTTCTGTGCAGCGAGGCTCTTTGTTCCTCGGGTTCCTCCTCCCCTCCTGCCCACAGTTGGGATCCCAGTGGATGGCTCTGTTCTGTCTTCTGCTGGGTGCTGTCTGCTGTGGCCAGCCCTGCAGCAGTGATCACAGGGAGAAGCTTTCCACCGTGCTGGCGGGGAATTCATGTTCTCCTGGGTTAGAGAAAGGAGCCTGGTTTGGCCAGGGCAGCTCACTCAGTGTCCATCCATCCATCCATCCATCCATCCCAGAAAGTGGCACCTGTGCCCCCTTGGTTCGTGGCATTGCTGGATTTTCCTCCCACTGAGGTCACCTGGAGCAGTGGCTGGGAGCCAGCCCGAGGGAACACACAGAACTCACCCCATCCCCAAGAGACATCTTGGAGCAGGCTTGGCTTTCCCACCCCAAGTGACTTGGTCAGTGTTTGCTGGGCAGGATAACTGGTGTGTGTGGATCAGTAGCAGCAGCATTTCTTGGCTCCCTTGGTGAGCCTGGCCAGCCAAGCAGAATCCCAGAGGACTCCTGCAGATCTGCCTCCAGATAAGTCCCAGCTGTAAAGTTCAGGGATTGTTTGAAGATCTGGCAGATAGGGAGACCTTTGTGCTGGGACGAGGCTTTCTGCCATGGACAGTTTTTGTTCCATGGGTGATTTTTGTTCCGAGGCTGTGAACCAACACCTCCTCCTCCTCCTCCTCCACAGCTCCTGTGCTGGGGAGCAAACCTGGCCCAGCCACCTCAGCACCAGGGCTGGGGGGAGAGGAGCAGCTGGGGGCTGTGGCAGACACAGCCACAGCTGCCTCCCTGGAGAGAGAGAACCACGGTGCAATAGCTGGCCCAGGCTACCTGAAGTAAAAGGTTTTTTCTGACCAGCCACCAGCTTTCATTCCTTCTCCATCTGGTGTTTTGAGAGGCTGGGGCAGTGCTGCTGTGGCTGGGTTTCTGCCCCCCTCCCCATGCTTGCTTAGCTCTGGCACCCTGCCTGGCAATGGTCACTTGGATGCTCCTAGTGACCTCCCTGTTCCCCAGGCACCCCTCAGCTGTGCCCCAGTGCGTGCAGCTTGGGGCTGATGCAGCACAGACCTCAGGGTTTCAATTCCCCTGGGAAGTGATACTGGAAGAGAAGTTCAGTGCTGGACTGAGGGCCTACTGTGCTCCTTGGCAGGGAGGCTGAAAACATTTTCACTTATTCCTCTCTTCCCTCTCTGCAACCTCTGGCAAGGGGAGAGCCTGGACCTCCTGAGAGCCCAGCAGAGCAGGCACTGGAGGAGCTGGGGAAGCCAGGCTCTCCTCTGGCATCTCTCACCTCAGCCCCAGGCTCTGCAGGTGGAGAGTCTGGCTGTGTTCCTGCCATGGCTCCAGCACACAGAGGTTTTCCCTCTCCCAAACCAAAGCACTCTGGCTGTTCTTCCAGTCCTTAACTTCTTCAGCCACTTGCATGGTGCTCCCCAACCTCAGTCTCCCATTCCACTCTTCCTGTGGGAAAACACCCCCAGTGCTGGAGGTGCAGGTGGCTCTGGAGCTGCTCTCTGGTTGCCACCAGCCCTGGGTGCCCACCAGCAGCCCTTGCCCATCTCTGGGTAAGCCCTGGGGCTCCTGCAGCTCCTGTGGCTGCGACTGGAGGATTCTTGCACAAGAGCCCAGAAATAGCGAGGCGTGGGCTGGCGGGCAGGGGCTGGGCAGATGCCAGGCAGACAGCCAGACACCAGGCAGGCTGTGCAGGGCTGGCTGCTGCTGGGGAGGAATGGTGGAGCTCAGCTCCCGGCTCTTGCCGCAGGGATGCTCCCAGCTGGAGCTGGGGGCGGGTGGCGGGGGTTGAGAACATGGTTGGCAGCATCTCCTCACCCAGGACTGGTCTCTGCCACCGAGGGCTGATGGGTGCCAGGGTGGGGGTGGGTGCTCCCCCCCAGCCACAGGGAGAGGAGGGAGGTTCAGCTGCTGTGCAGGTTTTGAGGTTTTGTTGTTGTTGTTGGTTTTGCAAAGGTGAAAAGAATATGAAAACCAAACTAAAAATACCGCCCAGGAGTTTGGGGGGGCTGGTTAGTGTGGGCTGTGCAAGGCCACTTGCCTGGGTTAGTGGTGCAGGACAGGATGGCCCTGGCTTGGCCTTCCCAGGACACTCACCCAGCTGTGGGGCACTTGCCTGCCTGGTCCTCCTGGCCGTGGCACTGCCAGGACCTGCTGTGTGGTGTCAGGCTGGGGGTGGCCAGCCTGGGGAGGGCTCCAGGAGGTCTGGCAGCTCATCCAAGTGCTCAGCTCATGCCCTGTGTTGGATAAAGAAGTGCAAAGGGGGCATGGTGAGGCTGGTGCCGTGGGCGGGAGTGGCCAGGAAGTGTGTCTGGCTGAGGGAAAAATGTGGAAAAGCCCCTCCCTGCCGGTATGCAGGGATCTGTGCATGGAAACACAGCTGCCTGCTGCCCCCGCGGCTCTGCAGCCATCGTGCTGAGGGTGAGCAGCTGCATCTTGTGCTGGTGCTGCTGCAGGGCTCCCCAGGGCATCAGCGGACTGTGGTTTCCTGCCATGAGCAAGGTTGATGCTCTCAGCTGAACCACTGTCACCTTCCTGGCTCAGCCTTGGGCTCTGGGGGGTGCAGGGATGTGGGGTTTGCTGTGGAGTGTGGAGGAAACTCTCCATCCATGAAGGGGCAAAGTGAGGACATGCTGAGCTTGAGCCAAAGCAGGAGTGAATGGGGGAGTTGGTGGGGGATGGACAGCAGCAAAGGCTGTCACACTGTGGCCACCCTTGGGCACTGCTTGCGCTAATGTCTTGGGGACAAGGGGAGTCTCAGCTCCCCAAAGTACCTGGGATGGGGCAGGGGAAGGTGGGAAATGGCAGCTGTAGGGCTGCACCCTGTGCCCCTGACTCACAGCCCGTGGGTGCAGGAGGCTCTGGATGTCCTTGCCATGCCAGGGCTGGATGCAGGCCCCCAGGCAGGCAGGGCTGTGCTGGGGGCAGCCGTGGCTCCTCATCCTGGATGCCAGGTGCCAATGGCTCCCTGTGCTCCAGCCATGCTGAACCACAGCTCTGGCATTGCTGTGCTCCCCCAAAATGCTGCATCCGAGCGCCTCGTGGACATCCCTGGGAGCGGCAATCAGGTGGTGGCAGTGCCCTGGCAGGGTCCCCTCTGGTCTCCCACCCGCGTCCTGGCACTTCACGCTCCGCCTTCCCCGTGTGCCCGGCAGAGCATCATCCCTCCTGCCCGGCTCCCATCTGGCCGCGGTGCCCGCTCCAGGCCCTTGCCCCCACCGAGCCCCGCGGGCAGGACGGGCCGAGGGCGCTGCCGGGGCTCGGTGCCCGCCCTGCCGGGCCGGGGCAGCGGTGCCGGCACAGGCTGAACCAGGGCACTCTTTGCACTTGAACGCTTGGCTGGCGCCCTGACATATTGGGGTTGATGACTCTGGCACTTCGTATTTCCTTTGGCTACATGCAGCTGGGGAGGACGGTTTAACCCCTGCCTGCCCACGTCCTGCTCTGCCAGCCCCAGCTGTGTGGGGCAGGGCTGCTCCCGGCTCCTCCAGGCCTTGGTTCCCGGAAACAGAGGGAGCAGGGCTGGGAAAAGCCTGTGTCCTTCAGCCGTAGGTATTTGATGGGCTGGGGAGGTTTTGCTGTGAAGTGGGCACAGCATCCCCAGGTCACAGCAAGGAGGTGAGACTGTGCCGGAAGGGGCGATGGAGCCAGCTCCCCCCTTTCCCCCCGCTCTCCTTGGGGTGGCCGGGGGGGCCAGCCGCACATGCTGCTGTGCCACCACCATCCCCTCCTTGTCCTCCTCCTCCTCCTCGCCGGTCCCCAGACCCCTGCGGAGGGTCGGCGTGGCTGCGTGCGGGGGGACGCTGAGCTCGGCTCCCCCCGGCGAGGCAGGGGCGGGAGGCGGGACGCGCTGCCATCGCCAGGCGGCACCTCCTTCCCTGGGCACCCTTGGCAGAAGCGCGGCCGTGTGCCCGGGCAGGCGGCCGTGTCCGGCTCTGCCATCCAGCCCCCGCCTGGGCCCGCGGCCCCCGCCTCCCGCCCGCGCCCGCCGCCTTTGTTGTGAGATGAGAGCGGGCTGAGCGCCGGCACAGCCCTCCGAGCATGGAGCCGCTGAGCCACCGCGGCCTGCCTCGCCTCTCCTGGATCGACACTCTCTACAGCAGTACGTGGCCTGGGCTGGCGGGGGGGCGAGGGGGGCGAGGGGCTGGGTCGCCCCTACCTGTTGTGTAACGCTGCGTCGCGCTGGGCAGGGATGCCGTGTGGGGCAGGGATGCTGTGCCGGGCAGGGATGCTGGGCCGGGCAGGGATGCTGTGCTGGGCAGGGATGCCGTGTGGGGCAGGGATGCTGTGCTGGGCAGGGATGCCGTGTGGGGCAGGGATGTTGTGCTAGGCAGGGATTCCGTGCCGGGCAGCCCGGGCTGGGCGTCCCGGGTGGAGCCGAGCCCGGGCAGGGGCTGGCGGTGCTGGCAGGGGCTTGTGCTCCCCTCCGTGCGCATCCCGCATGCCCTGGTGGCAGGGCGGTGCTGGCCGGGGTCGGTCCGGCATCCGCCAGGCTCTGGGGACCCTCTGCCTGCTCCGGGGCCTGCCTGAGCAGGGTGGGTGGCGGTGGCCCCAGCTCGGGAGGGCTCGCTGAGGCTGGAGCAGGTCGTTCCCGACAGCCGGCACTGCCCGCGGGGGACTTTGGGGATGGGGATGGTTTTTGGCCCCAGGTCCCATCGCCGTCCCTGCGCGGCTGTGGGAGGGCACCTCTCCCTCCCTGCCTCCCTCCCTCAGCCGTGATGCTCGCCGGGCTCCAGGCGCGGTGCCGGTGCTGTGGCAACGCGGTGTCGGTGCCGGGGGCTGGCAGCCGGCGGGGCCGGGGGCGTCCTGCAGCCGCCTGGGGGTGCGAACCCCCCCGATGCCACGGACGGGTGGCAGGGAGGAGTGAGCCCCGGAGCCGGGCCCGTCCTGGTCTCATGGCAGATGTCTCAGCGGCGGCTCCGGCAGCCAGGGACGTGGCCGGGGGATGAGGGGGCTCGGTCACAGGGTCCCCGTTGTTATTTTGGGGCAGCGTTGAGCTGCGTGGGCATCCCGGGGTGGGGTTTGGGGTGCAGTGTTGGGCTCGGAGCCTGGTGCTGGTGGGGCAGCGAGGTTTGGCACGGGTGCGTGGGAAGGTGGGATGCTCCGGAGCATGCTCCATGCATGGATCTGGCATCTGTCATGCCCTAGAGGGAGCAGGGGCCGCCAAGGGGCACGTTGTGTAGGGCTGAGCCCCCTCCCCAAGTTTTCCAGCCCGAAGCCTCTGATGTCCACAGCCAGAGGCCACATCCAGCAGCAGCAGCAGCCCCGGGGGCTGGGGTGGCTGTGCAGGTGTTTGGGCTGGAGCCCAGGGGCCACATCCAGCCCCAGCCTCTGCACCCTCCTTCCCAGCCACGGCATCTCTGCAAAGCCATGGCTCTGCCATCCCAAATCCTGCTCCAGCTGCCCTCCCCAAGGCGTGGGGGAGGCTGCTTGGCATGCCCGTGTTTTGGGGGATGCAGGGCAGGGTCCAGCCTTCATCATCACACTGGGCAAGGCAGTGATGGTGTGGAGGAGATGCTGTTGTGTTGAGCCACCCTTTAGCAGAGGCCCACGGAAGCAGGTCCGAGGCCAGCTCACACATCTGTGTTGTCATGGTGAATTTTCACCCAGGCACAGGGAAACCGTGGCGTTTCCCCAAAATCTCACAGGCTCTGTGTGGATGCTGGGCTTTTCTTGGAAGTGGGATGGAATGGGTGAGCATTGGGCTGTGCCCACACACTAACAGGGTGTCAGGGAGCAGCACGTGTCCAGCTGGAATTGCCACCCTGAGCTGCTGTGACTGTGCTGCTGCCCTTGGCTGAGCTCCCTCATGGGGACCATTGTGCTGGCAGTAGCCTGGGTCAGCCTGGGAAGATGTGGCAGAGCAAAAACATTTTCCTGGGGAAAATAATCCCTCATGGGGATGTGTTCCTGGCCCTGTCACCCTGCTGGGGCCATGTGCCAGCTCACAGGGCCTCTGTCCTGATGGGTGTCAGCATCCCTTGGTGCAGTGTGGGCTTGGGTCCAGCTCAGGGCCCTGGGGCTGTCTGTGGGCTTGGGACTACAAGGCTGTTTCAGGTCGGGGTGTCCTTGCCCCCCAGAGTGGCTCCCCTGGGCCAGGCTTCCTCCCTGCCCTCCATCTCCATGCCTGGGGTGCAGCAGGAGGATTTCCACTGCTGCTAAAAACCAGGAGCAAAAATAGCACTGGGTTTTGGCACGGGCACAGAACAGGCTGCAGGGGCAATGCAGCTGTGGGGGAGGAGGGAGGGAGATGCTGGGTTTGGGCTGCATGGGTGTCACAAGCACCCTACAGGCAGGGAGACGCAGGGAACAACCCCTCTGTGTCCCCTTGCCCATCAGTGTCTCCCTTGCCTGCCCTGGCTGCTTGGTGGTGCTTGGTCCCCTCCCTGTAGCAGCTTCTGGGGTTGTTGGGCAGGTTCCTGTGCCCAGGCTCCCCAGGTGAGGCCCCTCAAACGCTGCACAGCCTCGGGTGGCACAGCTGGAGCTGTGGGGACATGGCTGAGACCTGGGGACAGCACAGGGTCCCTCTCCTTGGATGCCTGTTCGGCACTGCCTGTAGATCTCATCCCCAGGTCTGCTCCCACTGCTACCAACAGGAGCCAGGTCATTCCTGCATCCCTGCAGGCCAGTCCCTTCCCTCTCCATGCAGGCCAGTCCCTTCCCTCTCCATGCAGGCCAGTCCCTTCCGTCTCCATGCCACCTTCTTCCCTGCACTGCTGCAGGTGTCACCTCCCAGGGTCCCCAGCTGCCTCATTAGCACTGTGTTCCTCATTACTTGGATGCTGAGCCACCTCACCTGGGTTGCCAGCACTGCCACAGTGACAGTGCCTCTCTGGGTGTCCCTGTGGAGCTGCAGACCATGGCCGTGGTGGAGGGAAGGCAGTGGCACCTGATGGCCTCTGAGCTGCTGGGGACCATCAGCTTTGTCCCCTCTCTGCTGCTTGGCTCCCCCTTAGACCCCACCTGATGGGAAAAGGAGCTTGGGGGAGAGTTTTGGGTTGTTCTGGGGCATTCCCAGCCTGGGGACTGTCCCTGGCTGAGCAGGCTCAGGGGAGCTGTGTGGGGTGAGTGTCCTGGGGAGTGGCCACCATGGGGGACACCCGTGCTAATGAGCCTTCTGCTGCCCTGCTCCTGGATGGTGCTGGAAGCATCACACTGGGACCTGTCCAGGACAGGAGAGATGATGGACATCCCACCATGAGGAGGCAGGGCAGGTTAGACACAGGGATCCTTTTTTCCTGGAAGCTGAGGACCAGGGGGTGTTATGGGTGAGGGGGGGGCCAATCCAGTCGGCTCCTGGGTTGAAGGTGGCTGTGGTGTCCCACTGAGGTGGCCCCACAGCCTCTGAGGAATTGTTATCAGCTAATTGCTAAAGAAGTAAGGTCTGAGAGGGGCTGTGGTGTCCTGGCAGAGATGGGGTGCATCTGGCCCATGTCACAGCTCTCCTCCAACCCTCCTCAGGTGCAGGATGGGACTCCCCATCCCTCCCCACTGGCACTGGCAGGGCTCCTGGCCTGAGCACGCTTTGCAGCGCTCTTTGATTTAAAGATTTATCCACTTTCCCTAGGAAGCAGGATGTAATATTAATGTGCTGAGCGGTGTTGGTGGGAGCCAGGGGAGTCCTTGTCCAGGATGGCCAGGGCCGTGGGGATGTGGAGTGGCAGCGGTGTGGGGTTTGGTCTGGGGTGGCTACTCTGACCCCAGTGCACCCCGTTGTGGCCAGGTTATCAGCTGGGGTCTTAGGTGGGTTCTCCCCGGTGTCTGTGCCCAGGAAGCCTGTGGGGATGTGGCTTCTGGGGATCCGTGGGGCTGCTGGATGGGAGGGGAGCGAGGGGGTGGTGTTGGATGAGCCCCCTGCCTCCTTGGGTGCTGCCGAGGGGCTCCTGGCCGCAGGCATGGGGGGGATGCTGGGTGCACCCCACGGCCTCCCCTGCCGCAGCCGGGCTCCCTTCCCCCTCCCCTTTGTCAGCATCTCGGGGCTGCTGCAGCCACCTCTTCCCGCCGCCACCGAGCCGCTGCCGTTCCCATGGTAACAGGTTAGGATGTACCCCGGATCCACGCTGCAGACCCCCCCCCCGCCTCCCACCTGGGGCTCTGTCTCCCCAAAATGCCTTCTCCTGGGCCTTGGGTGATGGGGGACTGTGGGTCAGCGTGGGGCACCCAAAAATGGGTGCTGTTCTGGGGGGCGGCAGGGGCCTCATCCTGTGCTGGGAATGCAGCCCCCCTCCGTCCCCACCGGGGAGGGAATGGAGCCCTTCTGCCGGGGGGGTGGCACTGCCCTCCGTGCTGTGGATCCTGGCACGCATCTCCAGCTCCCAGGAGTGTGGGCATGGGCAAGCGAGGAGGACGGTGGCCGTGGCTGCCAGCCCAGCTGGTCTGTCCCCGGGGATGGCACAGGGATGGTGGCCGGCGGGCAGGCAGGGCACAGCCACTTGCATGGGGCTGGAGCGTCTGGCAGAGCAGCTGTCCCTGCGCAGACGAGGCCGCCGGGCCTCTCGGTTCCGTTAATTATTCAAATATAGGGAAGTGTGTCGAGCAGAGGATGCCTGCGGGGCCGAGGATGCTCGGTGTGATGTGTGATGTCTTCTTGCCCGCTTGGCTGAGCAGGCAGCGCGGCTGGGCTGGGCTGGGCTGTCCGTGAGTGGCCCTGGGACACACGGTCAGCTGTCCACGGGTAACCACAGGCTGGGCTGGGTGGCCTCGGTGCCACACGGTGACCCTGAGCCGTGCCTGGATGCTCACGGCCACCCTCTCTCACCCCGGCAGACTTCAACTATGGTGCGGACGAGTACGACGCCGAGGGCAACGAGGAGCCCAAGGCGCTGCCGGAGGGCTCGGAAACCATGCCCTACATCGATGAGTCGCCCACCATGTCCCCCCAGCTCAGCGCCCGCGGCCAGGAGAGCGGGGACGGTGTGTCACCCACGCCCACCGATGGCCTCGGCACAGGGGTAGGTGCTGGGGGATCGGGGCTCTGCGTGTCCGGCTCGGGTGCCAGCGGTGTTTGTGGTGCTCTGCTGCCGCTGTGACCTGGGGGACTGTGCCCGGCAGCCCAATTTCTGCTGGCCGTGGCAGTCTGGGCTGCGGGAAGCGGCAGTTCAGGGCACGCCGTGCCCGTGGGACACGCGGGTGGCAGAGCCGGGAGGGGATGGGCTGGCCGGGGAGCGGTGTCCCGGGGCGGGAGCGCGGCCGGGAGTGCTGGAAGCGTGGAGTTCCCGGGTCCCCAGCCCCGGGAGCCCTTGGGGACAGGGCGCAGCGGCTCCACCAGGCTGCCGGCTCCATCTAGTGGCACTCGGGGACCAGCCACCAGCAGGGGTGGGGACACAAGGTGCCCCCCCTCGCTCTGCATAATTTAAATGTAACCCCTGCTGTTCGCAGCGCATCCTTGGGAAGCGCTGTGGTTTTCCAAAGGAGGAGGAATGCCCGGAGAGCTGCGGGGTGGGATCCAAAGAGAAAAAAGTGGTGTTTTTTTCCAGGATGAAAGTCTCCATAAAGCCCGGGAGCGGTGGGGTCCAGGCAGGCGCCTCGGCCCCACGGGGTTAGTGCGGGAGCAACCGCACGGCCCCGGGCTGGGGGATCCCCCGGTGCTGCCGCTGCCTGGGCCGGGAAGAGTGAAGTTTTATTTTTGTCATGGAAAGAGTTAAGCTTCTGACCCGGATGCTGAGGCAGAAGAGGGAGAGGTGTGGCTTCCTCCCCAGGGTCGCCCTGCGCAGCATCGTCCCGGCACCCAGCGCCCCTGGGGAGGGAGAGCAGGGTGCTGCCCTCTGCCACCGCCTCCCGGGGCTGTCTCTAAACCACTGGGGCTTCGGGCTCCTCGTCCCCCCAGCACAGCCCTTCGACCCCAGCCCTGACACTCGGTGCTGGGGCTGTGAGCGCTGGGCTCTGACCCCGAGGGCAGCAGGGACAGCAGAGGGTGGCTCTGGGGGACAGGGCTGGGGGCAGATGCTGGCAGAGGGGTGTCCCTGAGGGCTGGTGGGGCACGCTGGCTCTGGGCACAGGCAGGGGCGATGACTTGGTTGTGACAAACAGGATCGGGAAGTGTTGGAGCCCGGTGCCAGCTCTGCCTCCCTCTCTTTATCTGGAGCTGCTTGTGCTGGGGCTTGGCAGAGCTCCCTCCAATGCCAGCACTGTGTGTCCAGCCCTGCGAGGGGCACAGGCTTGTGCTTGTGTGGCTGGTGGCACAGGGTGCCAGGTTCAGCCCATTGCTCTCCTCCAGTGAGGCAGGACCGGTGGCACTGCCTTGGAGAGGGCTGGTTTGAGGAGGTTTCTGGTGGGGCATCTCATCTTGCAGGCTCCTGGGGCAGCTGTAACCATGTCTGGGGCCTGTGACTGTTGCGTGCAGACACATCTTAACCTTCCCCATCCCACCGTGGGATGTGGTTGTGGTGTGGAGTTGGTGTCCCAGCCCCTGCTTGGGGACTGCTGGGTATGGCACTGTGGGGAGCATTCCCCTGCACAGGGACCATTCCCCACTCTGAGAACATGGCCATGTTGGGCAGAGTTGTGGTGCAAAGGCTGAGCTGTGGCATGGACACAGGGCTGGACACGGGCTCTGGAAAGTCCCTGTGTCCCTGCCCACATCTCACAGCAGGAGTTTGTTGCAGGCTCAGATGGGTGCAGGGAGAAGAGATGGCTCCTGTGGGCTGAGCACATACAGCCACTGGTTCCCCTTTTGCTTCTGAGGAGCCCGGGGGAAACTGCTGAAACAGCTCTTGCATTGGTGTCCCCTCCTCCAGCCTGCTCTTGCCTTGTTTGCCAAGGCCCACAGTGTCCCTCACAAGCATGGCAGCAGTGCTGCTGTCCCCATGTCCCGCTGCCCCGGGGCTCAGGCTGGGGCAGCGCTGAGGTGCCAGCTGGTCCCTGCGGGATGTGCGGCACACACGGCTCAGCTCTGTGACACTGCCGCAAGTCCCCTCTGGGGCAGGGAGAGTTCTGGTACCTTCTGGAGGCGCACAGCCGGGTCCCCGTGTGGCACCCGGTGATGCTGCTGCCCTCCGGGCTCACTTCTCGCTGGTGGCAATCCCCATGGTCCGGCTGTGCCTTCCCACGGGTCACGGGTGTCCAGAGGGCTACAACAGAAGAGATGCTCTCCCGCTGCCGGGGGGGGCTGGCAGGGGACCCCTCCCCGCGGCTCTTGCCGGACATACCTTGGGAAAGCCGGCCGGGGAAGGCGGCTGCCGCTCGCCCCAGCCTTGACCACGGGCGGGCTGCGGCGGCGGAGCAGCCCCACCTCCATAGCCGGGAGAGCATTTCCTGTAGGAGCGCGCAGGGCGGAGCGGCGGGGCCGGCTGGGGCTGGGGCGCGGGCAGCGGCCCCTGCAGCGCCCGCGGCCCCGGGGCCGAGCGGAGCCGGNGCCGGGAGCGCCCGGGCCGCCGGGGACTGGGAGGCCGGAGCTGGGTCAGGCTGGAGCACCGGGGATCCCATAATGGCTCCTTTCATCCCGCGCTGGTGGCCGGCGTCCAGAGCTGAGTCAGGCTGGGACGGCTCAGCCGCGTGAGCCCCTTGCCCGGAGCCTTGTGGGGTCCCCTCTGCGCCCCGCTGCCCGGCCGGCCATGGAGGAGGAAGAGGAGGCCATAGGGTACCTGGATAAAGTGCTGGAGGATGAAGATGACTCTGAGCCAGGAACTCCCACCAGCCCCGTGTCTCCCTTTTCGGCCGGCGACAAGGTGGGCAGCGGGGGGACCCTGCTCCCGTTCTGGGCAGTGGGTGTGGGGACAAGGGGCATCTCGCTGGTGCTGGTGATGCCCAGGTGTTGAGACAGCTCCTGGGACGATGCGGTGGGTGCTGTTGGGGGGCAGAGCTGGGAGCAGCGGGAGCATCGCTGTGGCCCCACCACACCCCCAGGAGTGCCTGTGCCAGGGGCACGGGGCAGGGCTGTGCCAGGCTCCAGCTGTGGAGGGCTCAGAGTGGGGTGACCACCCAGCTGTCCTTCCAGGTGGGAGTAGAGCCACGCGTGCTGCGGGGTGGGAGCTGCAGGGCTCAGCAGAGCTGGCACCGGATGCTCAGGAAGGGGCTCGTTTTACACTCTGACCACTGCTCGGCTATTGGCCGATTCCTCCACTCGGCCACCAGAAACCCCTAAACAGTCCCAAAACAGAGCTGGGGGGTGGACCCGGGGAGACCCCTGTGCTGGCAGGTGCAGCTCAGCATCCTTCTCATGCCCACCCTGCCAGGGTGCCTGGGTGCTGGAAGAGGGCTCTGGCCCTACTCTTCCTGGGGTCTCCTGCACGGGGCAGCCACAAGGCCCTGACTAAGAGTCGCTGCTCTGGGTCACGGGGGACCAGTTGACATTGTCCCCGTGGGGTGCGTGGGCCCCGAGCGTGGGTGGGCCCCTTATCTCCTGAGCTCCTGCGCAGGGCCCGGGCTGGGGAAGCAGGAAGAGCCCGTGACTAATCTGTGGCAAAGAGCCCACGAGCTCCTAGTGAATAAAAGTGGCCCCCCCGTGCACCCTCCTGCTGCGCTGGTCACCGTGGCCCAACCTGAATGGGGCAGCATGGCAGGGTGGACACTCTGGTTGTCACAGCAGCGCCCAGGGCCGGCTGATGGACACTAGAGTGGGGCAGAGAGAGGCTGATCCTCAGCCATGCCCACCTTGGGGCTGTGCCACCTCCCCTGGCACAACAGCCAGGGCTGGCATGGGCAGAGGTGAGACACGATCGATGTCCCCCTGAAACCATCCTGAATGGTCCAGAGTGATGCCCCCATGGCTCTGCTTGGCCCCTGTCTGGGTGGCAAAGCCTGGTCCTCAAGTGTGATTTTTAAGATGAAAGGCCAAGGTGTGACCAAGGATGGCCCAGGGGCTGGGGTGTCCATGCCTGGACACTGGCAGAGCCTCGCTGAGGGTCCCAGATCCCCCCCAGCCCGGCCATCTCCCTGCCATGAGGGTCACACGACAGGAACATCAGTGCTGCAGCAGACCTGGGTGCTGGGACATGTGCCAGTGCCACTGGGCAGTGCCTGCTGGGGTGGCACTTCCCAAGGGAAACCTCAGCCGAGGGAAAGGGTGGTGCCACATCACGTGGGAGCCCCATCCAGCGCCAAGCATGATTTCACTGGGCGTCTCTGGACTCTGCCCTGGGAGAGTCCTGCCATGCCGTGCGCCATCCTGGAGCGCTGCCAGCGGCACCGGGCTCGTGGCCAGCCCGGAGCAAGGAGGGGAGAGGAGCCAGTGCAGCTCGTGGCTTTCCCAGCTGGCTCCAGACAGGCTCTGCTGCCCGTAGGGCACATACCCACGCCTTGCCACAGAGCTCCCCCGACACTGGCAGGGACATGTGCCCATGTGGGGATGCCAGGGATGGGCTGGTGGGATGAGGGATCTCCTTCTGTGCCACTTGCTGGCTTAGCCAGGCTCCTTGCTGTGTTCCTCAGGGCGAGCGGGATGCTGGCAAAGGCCTGGAGATGCGGAAGTTGGTGCTCTCTGGTTTCCTGGCCAGTGAGGAGATCTACATCAACCAGCTGGAGGCCCTCTTGTTGGTGAGCACAGCCCCCAGACTGGACAGACCCTCCAGGGCTGGATGGATGGATGGATGGATGGATGGATGGATGGATGGATGGAGTAATTTTTTCCTGGGTAGCTTCCCCCAGCCACGTCAGCCTGCGTAGGAGCAAAGCTCCAGAAGCCACACCAGAGCCAGCTTTGCTCTGTCCTGGCTACCCCCATCTCACCTCCCCTGCTGCCCATGTCCCTGTTGGGGACATATTTATAGCCCTGCTTCCTCTTATGGACTTGCTGACCTTCATGGCGAGACGCTATTGCACAACACGGGGTCACCGCCGCTGCAGGGAAGTCTGAGGATGCACAAGCCTGGAGTGCCCCTGGTCCAGCTGCCAGCCTTGGTCCATCTGTCCCACACAGCCCTCACTGCCAGCTCAGATCCTCCTCATCCCCAGTGTTCTCCTCTTAGCCCTCATCTCCAACTTCCCCTTTTTTGGCAGCCCATGAAACCACTGAAGGCCACGGCCACCACGTCGCAGCCTGTCCTCACCCTCCAGCAGATCGAGACGATTTTCTACAAGATCCAGGATATCTATGAGATCCACAAGGAGTTCTACGACAGCCTGTGCCCGAAGGTGCAGCAGTGGGACAGCAATGTCACCATGGGCCACCTCTTCCAGAAGCTGGTATGCACCTTCCCTGGGTCTTGCTCCACTTGGAAGAGGAAAAGGGCTGGAGTTGTATGAGTTTGGAGTTGTGATGCCCGCAGGGGCTGTGCCCGTGGATGCCATGACCGTGCTGGGGAGAGGAGAAGGAGAGGCCAGGCTGAAGTGCTGTAGCTTCAGCTTCTGCTGTCCAGGCACTTGTTTTCTCTCTGCTGGATTTTGGAGGTTTATGGAAGCTCCACCATCCTGCCCTGAGCAGGAGCCATGCATGTGACCCCTAGCTGGCTGAGTGTCCTGCCAGGAGGGGACAACTCTGGGCAATGTCACCTCAAGGGCTGCCTGACCCCTTGGGTGCTATGGGGGGCTTCAGCTCCCTGCTGGTGCCTGGCTAACCCCCACTCCCCACAGGCCAGCCAGCTGGGGGTCTACAAGGCTTTTGTGGATAACTACAAAATCGCCTTGGAGACGGCAGAGAAGTGCAGCCAGAGCAACTACCAGTTCCAGAAGATCTCGGAGGTAAGCTGGGATGGGGCTGTGCCAGGGGGACAGGGCTGTGCTCGGGCTGTCCCTGCACAGGGCAGAGAACACTGTCCTGGTGGCTGAGCTGACCGTGTCTGCCCCGTGGAGGTGTTCTTCCTGCCCTGGGGACTTTCAGGGACTGTCCCCAAGGGCTGGGCCACTGGCGGCTCTGCTGGAGGGCCGTGGTCTTTTGGGCATTGCAGGAGGTTGTCCCCACCTTGTGCAAGCTCAGGTTGGGCTCAGCCTGTGCTGTCACCACCCCATGCAGTGTTGGTGGGTGCTGGGCACCTGTGGCTCATCTCTTGCTGCCTGGAGCTCCATGCCTGGATCCCCTTCAGAAATGGGGACCTCCAAGGCTACAACCTGGGCCCCCTGCTCCTGTTCAGCTTGGTGGCAGCCAGAGCTGCTCCCAGCCAGGCAGGAACCCACAATCCTTCACCCAGCACCCGTGTGTGGCCTCCAGCATGGCCAGGCTGGGGCCAGGGGATGAAGGGAGGGTGGGGGGCACCCCATGACCTTGATCCATGACCTTCCCCCCACCCCATCCCCCACGGGCTGTGCTGATGGGCCTTTCCCTCCCTAGGAGCTGAAGGTGAAGGGCCCCAAGGACTCCAAGGAGAGCCACACGTCCGTCACCATGGAGGGTACGGCGGGCAGGGGGAGGGGGGCGCAGCCTTTTGTGTGCGCGGGACCGGCGTGGGTGAATTACCGAGCCCTTTGTGTGCTTGGAGCCGGCGGGGAGAGGGGGGTCGCGGCTCTTTAGGATGCTGGGGGCGTGCGGCAGCCCCCCAGCCCCTGCCCACCGCTCCTCCCCGCCCGCGGCGGTGCCGGGAGCCGTGCGGAGCGGCCGGAGCTGTGCCGCAGCCGGGCTGAGCTGCTGCGGGGCGGCAGCGATGGCTGCGTGGACACGGAGCTGCCATGGAAATCCTCGTCATTGTCCGGCTCTGCTGTAACTGCACCTATGGTGAGGCGAGGGGGGCGGCTCCGGTTTGGGGTGCCGGTAGGGAGTGATGCCGCGGGGTCTGTGCCGGGGGGTGGAGGTTGCGTCGTGCTCTGCAGGCTGAAGTTGGGAGCGTCTTTGTTCCAGGCTCGATTGAATCATCTTGGCTCCGGCACACGCAGCCACGCGCTCGCTGTCCCCGCCGGGCACGGGCTCGTGCCAGTGATGGGACAGAGGGAGCTGGGATGGGCAGGGGGATCCTGGGCTGGGGGACCCCCTCATGCCGGGCTGTGCTGTGTGGGTGGTGGTGGGGAGGGGTCCCCATTTGCCCCAGCACCGTGGGGCTGGAATGTCCAGCTCTCCATGGCTGGGAGGAGAGGCACCGGGCATCCCTGCCTCTGCTGCCCGTGGGTCCCAGGCTGGCAGGACTGTGGGCACAAGGAGCCCCTTGCTCCTGTGTTGTGCTGGGACCACCCCTCCAGGGGCTCCCCGGAGCTTTGCGTGTGCCTGTAGTGCTGGCAGCAGGAGGGTCCATCCTTCCTGAGGGTCTAGGATGGTGGAAAAGGGGGGACACCCTGCCTGTCACCTTCATCCCAGAGCAGGGTTCTGGCTGGCTGTCACAGGGAACAGGGCTCTTGTTTTACCCTCTGGCATGGAGCTGTGGGGGTGCAGCCTCTGGTTGGGGTTCAGCCTGGCATTGTCACCTCCTGAACAGAGACCCCCTGCTCACCCTGTCTCAGGACTGGGTGCTGTGGGGCAGCACCCTCTGGGATCACAGGGATGGGAACCCCCCACGACTCAGCCCAGGGTGAGGAGGTGGCAGCTTTCCCTCCTCTCCCATGGCCCGAAATCTGTCTGCCCTCGGCCCTGGCAGTTTGGGGAAGTGCTCCAAAGTGAAGGGAAACCCCAGAGGCATCAGCCTGGCTGGAAGCAGCCTGGGGAGACATGAGTGTGGCCAGGCACAGGGAGCAGCACTGTGGGTGGGCTCTGTGCCTTTGCCTGCCCAAAGAGGTGGGGAGGAGGAGAAGAGCACACTGAAATGTGCCTCTGAAGAGCCTCTGGGGCTGTTTCCTGCTGGGAGGGTGTGTGGCAGGAGAAGGGTTTGTCTGTACCCCCTGTGTGTGTGTGTGTGTGGTTGTGTGTGGGTTGCTCTGCCCTCTGCCCTGGGTGGAGCCTCACAGGCAGTCAGGGGGGCTGCAGGCAGGGACATGGGGCAGGGGTGTAGGGCTGAAGCCTTGGACCCGGTGTTCTCTGTAAGTTTTGCTGCTGCTGGAGCAGCCTGGGCCCCCTTTGCACCCAGGGCTGGCTGGGGTGGTGCAGAGGGGTGGGTACAGGGTGTCCCATGGCGTGACAGAGTTTGGTGAGGGATGGGACCCAGCGCTGAGCTGAAAGGGAAACTGAAAAAGCCGCTGAGGGTGAGGAACGGCTCTTCCGCTCCACAGCCACCGCACAGCAAGTGTGGGTGCAGCCCTCCGGGGAGGCCCTGCCCTCCAGAGGGCTGTCCCAGTCCTGTGCTGCTGCAGGTGTGGTGGGACATGCTGTCCCCACTGCCCATGACCGCCCACCAGCCTGGCTGTGGTTCCTGGTGCCCCCAGCACAGCAGGACACGAGGCTGTGGCAGTGCTGGCTCCCCCCTGCTCCTGGCACTGCCATGATTGTCCAGCTGTGCAGGACACATCTCAGATGCTTGCCCAGGGCTCTGTGCAGACCAGGGGGGCTCTCTGGGCATCTGGGCTCCCCTCTTTGTCCCTGTGCTCTCTGTGACAGGTGGGAGAGGGGGCAGGGCTCCAGCCACAGGTGGCTGCTGACACTGTGTCTCTCCCCTCAGCGCTGCTGTACAAACCCATCGACCGGGTGACACGGAGCACCCTCGTCCTGCACGTGAGTGTGACACCAGTCCCACGGGGGTGCTGGTGGGCTCTGTCTCTGCTGCTCCTGGGGATCTGCAGCTGTGGGGAGTGCTGATGTGGGGTCTCCAGGCTGGGTGTTTTCAAGCTGCTAACCTGTGCCCATCTCCTTTCAGGACCTCCTCAAGCACACCCCAGCTGACCACCCTGACTACCCTCTGCTCCAGGACGCCCTCCGCATCTCCCAGAACTTCCTCTCCAGCATCAATGAGGACATCGACCCCCGGAGGACAGCAGTCACCACCCCCAAGGGCGAGGTGAGCCTGTGGGGTGGGCAGTGCCTGGGCACAGTGTGAGGGCTGAGCCCTCTGCCAGCCCCTGGCTGGTGTCTCCGCCCTGAAGAGCTCCTTAGTGCCTGGGTAGGAGTTGGAGAGGCTCCTCCAGATACAGTTCCAGGTACAAGATTAGGGCTCTACCTGGTCCTTGCTGCTTGCTGGTGTTTTATTAAGCATAGAGGACATGGACCTTCCCATGCTTCTGGTGGCTGAGCCACAGAGAGGGACAGGATTGTCGGCCTTTCCCCATGGATTGCTGGCCTTTGCTCCCTGCCTGCTCTCATGGCAGCCCCTCTGGCCCACAGACCCGGCAGCTAGTCAAGGATGGCTTCCTGGTGGAGCTGTCGGAGGGCTCGCGGAAGCTGCGGCACGTCTTCCTCTTCACCGACGTGCTGCTCTGTGCCAAGCTGAAGAAGACAGCAGTGGGGTAAGGAGGGCACTGGGCACGGGGGGAATGTGCCACAAGCCTCCCGTCCCTCAGTGGGCCGTGGGATGTGCCAGGGAGGGGGTCAGGCATCTGTCAGCACCCGTGCCCTGGCTGCAGGAAGCACCAGCAGTACGACTGCAAGTGGTACGTGCCCCTGGCCGACCTGGTGTTCCCCTCGCCGGAGGAGTCGGAGCACTGCCCGCAGGTCCACGTCATCCCCGACCACGAGCTGGAGGACATGAAGATGAAGATCTCAGCCATCAAGAGCGAGGTGCAGAAGGAGGTGAGAGAAGGGTGTGGGACTTGCTCTTGGGGTGGGTGCCTTGCTCTGGGTCAGGGATGGGTCTTGGGGGACAGGGGCACCTCTGAAAGGTCCTCTGTGCTCCCCAAATGCAGAAAGCCAACAAGGGGCAGAGCCGCGCCATCGAGCGCCTCAAGAAGAAGATGTTTGAGAACGAATTCTGGCTGCTCCTCAACTCACCTGCCATTCCCTTCCGCATCCACAACCGCAACGGGAAGGTGAGGAGGGTGGGCTGGGGCCGGGCTCAGCCCTGCCTGCATGCAGCCTGCCTCATCTCCCTCTCTTACAGAGCTACCTCTTCCTGCTCTCCTCCGACTACGAGCGGTCCGAGTGGAGGGAGGCCATCCAGAGGCTGCAGAAAAAGGGTAAGTCTGGGGCTGCCAAGGCTCTCTTGGGGCTCCTGGTCCCCCCAGAAGCCACAGGGAAGTCCTATAGGATCCCAGCCTGATGCTCTCCAGTCTCTATGACCAGCAATGACTGTGTCCCTCTGAAGCTTCTGTCCTCTCCCAGACCTCCAGGCCTTTGTCCTGAGCTCAGTGGAGCTGCAGGTGCTCACAGGGTCCTGCTTCAAGCTACGCACTGTCCACAACATCCCAGTCACCAGCAACAAGGACGGTGAGTGACCTCTGGGTCCTGCTTTGCTCAGGATGATGCCGGGCAGGAGCTGTGGGGTCCCTGAGCTGGAGCGGGGACTCTGCTGTGCAGGGGACAGCTTCCCACCAGGTGGCACTGCTGGAGCAGCGTCGGGCTCCCAGGCAGCGCAGTCCCGGCTGCAGCACGGAGCTGCTCTTGGGCTCTCTCCAGCCCATGCCGTGGGCTGGGCAGGAGCAGTGTGCCCAGAGTGAGACCCAGCCAGCCCCACTGGGAACCTCCCCCAGGGCTGTCCAGTAGCAGGAGAGCTTGGGATGTCTGTCAGTGGGGGATACAGGATTTAGAGATGTCCCTCCAGGGGCTTGGGGGGATTTGGGTGTCACTGCAGGCACTGTGATTGCTGTGGCACAGGCTGCCTTGGGGATGGCCAGCCCCAGGCCCTGACACAGCCTCTGCTCTCCTCCCACAGATGACGAGTCCCCAGGGCTTTATGGGTTCCTGCATGTCATCGTCCACTCTGCCAAGGGCTTCAAGCAGTCAGCCAGTAAGTGTGGGTGCCCACCCTGCTTGGAGGGGCCAGTGGGCTCGGAAGAGTTGGGGTCCAGCCCGTGGACCCTGCTCTGCCCCCAGTGGTCCCTTGGGAGATGATGAGGGTGTTCCTGGGGTGCTGAGCAACGTCTGCTCCCCCAGATCTCTACTGCACACTGGAGGTGGACTCCTTTGGCTACTTTGTCAGCAAAGCCAAGACCAGGGTGTTCCGGGACACCACGGAGCCGCAGTGGAATGAGGTGAGGGAGGGTGGCATGCAGGGGGAGGCTGTGCTCCCCATTTCCCTTCAACCCCAGTTTTGGAGCTGCTCTGGGGTGCAGGGGTTGAGCCACCCTCCCTCCACACCCCAGGAGTTTGAGATCGAGCTGGAGGGCTCCCAGTCCCTGCGCATCCTCTGCTACGAGAAGTGCTATGACAAGACCAAACTCAACAAGGACAACAACGAAATCGTGGACAAGATCATGGGCAAGGGGCAGATCCAGGTATGCACTGGGGCTGTTGGGCATCCTCTCACTCGAAGGGGGACTCCTTTGGGCCTGGCACCTGGGCTGGGAGGGTTGTCCTGGAGTGATGCCTGGGGTGGGCAGCTCTGCTTTTGGGAGCGAGGTACAGCAATTGTGGAGTTGAAGGCAGTGAGGTGGGTGGGCATCAGGCATGGGGGATGATGGTCCTGGGGCACAGTGGCTGCAGAAGAAGGTGGGACAAAGTGAGAGGGGCCTTTGTGGAGGTGGCAAAGCCAGACCTTCCCTGCAGAGGTGCATCCAGCCCCAGCTGGGCTGGAAGTGTTTCTGTTCTGCTGCTCTCCATGCTGTGGCCCCGGGGGGCTGCGGGGAGGGCCTGGCTGCTGCTCTAGGGAGGGCTCTGCATGTGCAGCCCCCTGTCCCTCCTGTGTCCCCCTCTGCCACCATCTGCCTTCCCTGTGCCTCCATCAGCTGCTGTTATGGCAACGGGGGTTTCCAGGGCAATGGCTGAGCCGCCTGTGATTGGCGGTTGCCAGGCAGGGAGGATGGAGCCTGGGCTGCCCTGAGATGCTCCCAGGTGAGCAGGACCAGGAGGATGGAGTGGAGGGCAGGCAACCCCCAGACCTCACATTCCCCCTGCAGCCACCTTGGCCAGGCTGCAGGGAAGCCCAGGGCAGGGGAGCACAGTTGGGGCTGGGGGTGTCTCTGTGTTTTCCTGGTGGGCAGCGCAGCCTGGCTGCCTTCCTGGCTGTGCTGGGAACAGGGTCAGGCCTGGGACACAGCCCTGGACCCAGGGCCACTTCAAAGGGCCCCTCATGGCTGCCTGCTCCATGGGAAAGCAACTGAGGGCAGGTCCCAGGGGAGCAGAGAGCAGCAGGGAAATGCTGCTGGGAAGGGGATGCTGTGGGGAAACAGCACTGGAGGGGACACAGGGTGGGAGGTGGGGGCTCAGCTTCACCAGTGGCTTCTCCATACCTGAAATCACTCCTCTCTTGCCCTCTCCCCCAGGAAGCAGTGGTGTGGGGGTGGCACCGGGCCAAGTGGGAGGGCCAGGGCAGGGAAGGGGCTCGGTGTCCCGCGGGGATCAGTCCAGCTGCGCTCTCGGAAATAGCCTGGATCAACAAACATGAGTCATGCTGGGAGATGCGGGGGTCGGGACAGGGACAGCACAGCCCGTACCCGCTGTGCGAAAGTTGTGGGGGAAGAGCAGGAAAGAGAGAAGGCCCTGGGGCTGCTTATCCCAAGGAGGATCTGGATGGGTGGAAGAGTGACAGGGTCGGGGCTGTCCTGCTGTCACCCAGAGCCACAGCTCAGCCTCTGCCCCAGGGGTGGGCTTGGTGACAGGGCAGGACAGCTGTGAGCAGGATGGGCAGTGCTGCTTCTGGGGCTGTGGGCTGTAGTCAAGCCCCAGAGCTGCCCCTCTGCCTTTTCCCTGAGCCCTTCAGGCAGAGATGCTGCCCTGGATGTTGCTCACCCTGGCTGGTCCCTGGGCTCATCATGAGCTGCTGCTGGTTCCACATAGGAGCACTGGCTGCTCAGTGGAAAGGTGTTGGCACTAACCCTGGTTTGTTGTTATTAACCCCATTTTCTAAAGCTGGAATATGCTGTGGTCAGAGCAGGGCTGCCCTGTTTGGCTTGTGTCCCCATGAGGGTCTTGTGTCCCCTGCACTGCAGGGCTCAGCCCTTCTCTGAGCTGTCCCAGTTGCTCCCAGCAGCTGAGCTGTGTCTGCTGGGTGCTGGCAGGGGTGTGTGGTGCTGTGCCAGGATGGCAGACGGATGTTGTGGTGGGCAAAGCAGCCTGTGAGTGCTTGTGCCCACATTGCAGAGGACAGAGGCTGGATGTGGCCCCCAGGCCCTGGAGGAGACAGGCAGTGGGTGCATGAAGGGGGTCTCAGGACCCCCTTCCTCAGCCCATTTGATGCCCCGGGGGGGATTTGGCTGTTGAAGCAGAGCCTGTGTTGTCATGGGCACGGTGCCTACTGTACCCTCAGGGAATAGCTGCCTGTCTGTCTGTCTGTCCCCTTCCCTGGGCTGACAGAGGCTCTGATGGGGGAGATTTGTGATGCTGGGGCACCCCCGAACTGCAGGGAGTCATAGTGACCCGTGGGGACTCCAGGGGCTGCTGAGGGATGGACTGGGGGGCAGTCAAGTCCCCCCAAAGGCTGCACCTCAGCATGTTCCTCAGCAGGCAGGGACCCTTCCAGGGCTTCCCTGCCCCCCCTGGCAGTGGGGCTGACAGGGGCCAGGGTACACAGAGGGGACATGGAGGTACCCAGCTGGCCCTAAGCGTGACAACAGACCCCAAAAGCCTCCTCCTGCTCTCAGCAAGAGCAGGAGAGCCAGCCTGGCTCCTGCGCGGAGCCGGGAGTGCTGCAGCCGCCAGCGGCGGTGTCTCGGGGGCCGCGGCTGCCGCTGGCGCTGCGAGGCGGATAACGGCAGAGGGATAACGGCAGAGGGACAACAACAGCGGATAAGGGCGGATAACGGCGGCGGGGAGCCCGGGCAGCCCCCCCAGCGCTCCCGAGCGGCGGCGGGCGGCAGGGCGAGAGTTAAACGCGTGGGGGCCGCCGGCGGGGGGGGGCTGCCTTTGAGTCACTTCCTCGCAGGGGGAGGGAGGTTTTTGGGGCTGCCTCGCCGCCTCGCCAGCCTGGCTCACACCCTGAAGATGAGCCCTGGCCGCTCGCCGCCCCGCCGCCCCAGCAGGGCTCCCCTCGCCGGCCCCCGCTGACCTCTCGCCGCCGGCAGAAGGGATGCGGATGCTGCGCTAACCCAGCCGCGGGCACGCTCCCGGCCACCCTCGTGTCGTCTGCCCGGAGCCGAAGCGGTCGTCGCGATGACGGAGGTGTTGGTGCAGCCGGAGGGTGGCCCTGGCCCCGGCCCCGGCCCCGGCCCCGGGGGCGAACTCTGCGTGGAGGAGCCCGAGGGGAAGCGACCCCCGAACACGGGCGCCCGGCTCTGGGGCAGGGTGCGCAGCAAACTGCTCCGGCAGAAGGTGCTCCGGGTGTGGGGGGCGGCTGCAGGGGACAGTGCTGGGCTCTGGGGTGGCTCTGCCGGGTCTGCTCTGCGTGGTGACCGTGGCTTTTTGGCCGGTGGTTTTCTGGGATGGGGGGCTGTGTTGTTTGCGCGGAGAATGAGTGCTGCGGGGTCTTTGCATGGAGCAGGGAGGCTGTTTGGGTGCTTTGGGAGCTCTTAGATGCAGTTGGCAGCCTGTGAGGTGTTTGTTTTCCTCCTTCCCTCTCCCTCTGTGTGCTGGCAGGCTCCTGGAGGCTGAGCTGTTTGCACCGGGGGTTCCTGCAGAGGCAGGGCAGGGAACCTCTGCCCGGCCCTGGAGCTTGCCCAGGAGGCAGTGATGCTTCTGGGCTGGCTGGGGCCGGCTTCCCGGGGTGCCACAGCACTCGGTGCCTGCGTCCCCCCTCCTGCAACCCGGGTCGATCCAGGCTTTCCCAGCTCGCAGCTGTGTCGCAGCCACATCAGCCAGTGCTGCCCGTCTTTGTGGGAGCACAGAGTGCAGGGATGTGCGACAGAGGTGACAAAGGAGGGGGACAGCACCCTTGCAGGCTGTCCCAAAAGCCCCACGGGGGACTCGGGGGGTTTCCCTCGGTGGAGTGCCCCTGCCCGGGGAGCTGCTGGCCCGGGGCTCGGCTGTGGGCCCTTGGGGGCTCGGTTTGGCAGCGGCGGGGCCGCGTGTGACGCAGTGGCATTAACCTCGATTCTGTGCCGAGCCCAGGGGATTAAGGGGCAGCAGGGCTCTGTGGGGAGGCTGCCTGGCGGCTGTTGCTGGGTCAAAACATGAAGGGGTTTAATTTCCCGTGCCCGTGTTGGCTGCTGGCTTCCCTGGGGCTGCAGGGCAGGATGTGGCCCCGGCAGGTCCGTGCGGGGTTCTGGTGGGTTGTGGGGGCTGCTGCTGCTCCTAAGGTCACTCTCAGTTGGGGCTGTGAATTGCTGCTCTTTTGGGGGGCTGTGCTTTGCCACTGGCAGTGTTTGCCGGTGTGGGGGCTGCTCTGTCCCACGATGCTGGGGGCTCAGGGACTGTCTGTTCCCTGGCATGGAGGTCTGGTGGGGGATCTGCTTGCTAGGGCAGCCACGGGAGGCCAGGCTGGGGAATCTGTGGGTGCCACACTGATGGGAAGCAGCGCTGGCTGCAGCAGCTCCTCTGGGATCCCGCTCCCCAGGGCCCTGGCAGGGATGACCTCAAAGACTGAGTCACCGGTTTGCTCCCAATTGCTTCACCCAAGGCTGAGGTGGGGTGACCTCATGGGCCTGAGATGTGAGGAGGGGACATGCCCAGCCTGACAGTCCCTGCCCCACCACGGCATCCCAGTGTTCGGGGCCCTGGGGAACCACCCTGAGGATTTGGAGCCCTACCAGCTCCTCACCTTGGAGCTCTGTGCACCCAACCCTGGGTCTGTCACAGTGCCATGACCTGGACGTGTCTTGAGGACAAAATTCCAAGATGTGGCCTCATCACCTCAAGTCTGGAGCTGTCCCATGGACAAGACAAGCAGTAGGAGGGGAGGGTCAGTGCCAGCAGGACCTCCCCAGAACACACAAAGTGCTGCAGGATTGCCAGGATGCTCATCGCCTGTTCCTCCACAACTTGGGGCCTTGTCCTACAAACAAACAGCTTTGGATAATTTGGGAAACCAGGATGATGGCACATCCCTGTGCAACAAACAGAGGGTGTTTCACCTCGCCGTGGATGAGAGCGGCACCACAGCGAATGCTGACCTGGGCATGGATACCACCATGGCTGAGAGTCCCTGAGATGCAGGAGGGAGCAGCCTGGAGACATGCTGGTGACCTGGCTGAGATGTTTCCCTAGGCACAGAGGGGTGTTTGAAGCCATCTGATCTTCCAAAGAGGAGCTGACATCTCATCCTGCACAATGCTGGCTCGAAGGCTGTTCCCCAGGGCTCCTAGCCCAGGAGTTCACCATTGACCTGGGGCGTCCCTGCATCCTGCTGGAGCAAGGCAGCTCCCTTCAGAGGAGAAGGAGAAGGTGGTGGGAGCTGGGATGGGGTGTTTGCCAGTGCTGTGTGGGCAGAGCTGTGGCTCTGTGGGTGGATGCTCCTGTCCATCCTCCCACGCCTGGAGACAAAGCATTGGACGTGGCTTTGCTTAAATTGGGGAGTGGCAGCATCGTGTGCTGCTGCTGCTGCTGCTGCATGGGGTGCTGGCCAGGAGGGTTAGAGAGCACCAGGGCTAGGTCACAGTGGTGCAAAGGGACCTGCCCTAGCTGCAAGGGGGCTCAGGCCCATGGTGCCAACAGAACTAGCCCAAATTTGGGCCCTGCTGGCTATTGTGGGATGATTGTGCCCATGCAGGGGGAAGGGGCTGCAGGGGAGTGATGTGCTCAGGGTAAGGTCTGCAGCACTGGCAGCAGCCAACCTGGCTTTAATAAAAGCTTTCTTCAGAGCTCTGCTAAAGCCCTTCCAGATGTGAGCTGCCAGGGCCATCGGGGCCAGAGGGACCTGAGGGGTGGGGAAGGGAAGGCATGTATGGTGGCAGTTAAAATCGTGTTGCAGAGCAGACAGGCTCCTGACCTGGCTGGGGGATGAAGGGCCTTCACTGCCATGAGTGGGACAGGGATGTGTGGGGAGAAGGGTGAAAGTCCCTGGGGCAGTGGCGTTGGCTGGGGTGGCTTCGTGGCAGCGCCGTGGGGGATGCAGCCCTGCAGGGGAGCACAGAGGAGCTGGAGCAGCAGGACTGGGGTTGGCTGTGGTCTGGCTGCAGTCTCGTGATCCCAGTGTCCAGACCTGCTGCAGGGTCCCATGGGAGCCCAGGGCAGCTGCAGCTTTCCTTCTCCTCCTCCTGCTCTCCAGCAGCCGCAGGGCTGGCACAGAGGAAGCAGCGTGGCACTCGCTGGGCTCTTCCATGTGCTGGGCTGGAGCACCAGGGAGGGCTCTGTGTCAGGAGCCATTCCTGGGCCATGCTGGAGACAGCAACATTTCTGCCTTGCTGGGGACCACAGTTTTCTCATGGCTGAGGAGCTGCTCAGGCTCACTGTGACACAGGGCTGGGTATGTGGCACTGCCACTGTGCTGGGTCTGTGCCAAGAACCAGGGCAGCTCAAGCCTGTCCTTGGGACTGTGAAGTTTTAGTGTGCAAGAAGGGACATGAGGGACCCATCATGACATGCAGTGGCTTTATGGGCAGGGAAACAGCAGCTCTGTGGCTGGAGCAGCAGCTCTGAACATCTTTACACTTGCCCAGAGCATCTCCTGACCCAGCAGCTGCAGGAAGCTCCCGTGTCCTTGCAGAGTGACCCCACGTGCCTGGTGCAAGTGTGGCCTGGCAGCTGCGTGTCCCCAGCCCTGGGAGCCCCCACCAGCTCCCATATCCCATCCCCTTCCCCAAGGGGACATTAGGGCCAGGCTGCCCGCCCTGTGCATTACAGGGATCAATGGGGCCAGATCAATACCACCAGCTGGGGACCAAAAAGCCCCAAGAGGCAACTGCACCCACTTCTGCCAGCCCTGGGGCTCAGAACCCACCACGGCACGTGCCGGGGCCTTGGGAATGCCAGCACCTCTCACTGCACCCAGGCGCCAGGGCAGCGTCACCGAGTCCCCTGCTAGCCCCAAAGCCAGAAATAGCAGAGCCTGTCATTCCCAGGGGTTATAAATAGCCTTGGCTATGGGGAGATGTTGTTTTTCTGCATGGAAAACGCTGCCCTAGTTCTGTTTCATCAATCTGCCGCCAGAAATAGTCCTAATTTCTTGGAAGTTTCTTGCTTCTCGGGTGTGGGTTAAAGCACTGCCTTGCAGGGGCTCTGAGGAGAGGTCAGGACAGGGGGGCTGAGCCCACCTGGCTTCAGGGCACAGCCAGAGGGATCCCAGACCCCAGAGGGGAACCTCTCCGTCCTCCAGTCATGAGCAGCATGTTGCACAGGAAAAGCATATCCTGTGCTTTACACCATCTGCAGATCAGGGGCTTTGGGGGCCACCAGGTTGGGATGACAGCAGGGCTGGCACGAGGCTGTGTCCCCACAGGACTCACAGACCATCTCTCCCCACAGCTGGACCCACAGGCCGTGCAGACGAAGAACTGGCACATGGATGTGATTGAGATGAACGGAGTAAGTGTGGTGGAGGACCCACAGCCCCTCGCTGTGAATGCAGCCCCTTCTTGCCTTCAGGCCAGCCAGGACTCACCCCCTGTCTCCCACAGATCAAGGTGGAGTTCTCCATGAAGTTCACAAGCAGGGACATGAGCCTGAAGAGGACCCCGTCCAAAAAGCAGACTGGTGTCTTCGGGGTGAAAATCAGTGTTGTGACAAAGTAAATGCAGGGCTGTGGGGCTGATGTGCTCTGGGTGTGGGGTTGCACTGTGTCCCCTTGCTCCCACCAACACTGGGGAGCTTGGCCTTTGCTCTCTGCTGGGGACTTTGCTGTTCCCTTTGCCATTCCCATCCTCCCCTCCTGCATGCCCATCGTGCCCTGGCGGGGTTTGCAGGGCTGGGCTGGCTGCCACGGGTTCCCCTGGGAATCTTTGCTGAATCTCCGCTTCCCGAGCCAGGCGCGAGCGCTCCAAGGTGCCTTACATCGTGCGCCAGTGCGTCGAGGAGGTGGAGAAGAGGGGCATCGAAGAGGTTGGCATCTACAGGATCTCTGGAGTCGCCACTGACATCCAGGCACTGAAAGCTGTCTTTGATGCAAGTGAGTGTCCTGGGGGAGCTTGGTGTTCCCAGACCCCCCCACTCTCTGCAAGCCCGGGTTTGGTTATTGCATTGCACTTGTGTCAGATATGCCACTCTGCACAGGAAGGGGCTGGGGGTGAGGAGGGACAAAAACACTCAGAGATCCCAGCTCATTTGTGCCTCTGAGCTGCTGTCACTCCTGGCTGGCTCCTGGGAGACACTGACTCAGGGAAACGTTGCAAATGGATTTGCAAATCGTTGTGTGTTCTGTTGCCCAGCCAGGTGGGAACCACTGGGCTTTTCCCAGCCTCAGCCTGGCTAATGGGGCTGTGAACCCAGCACTGCTGTCCCTGCCCTGCAGCTGGCAGCCTGTCTGGGTAGCTGGAGTGACATAGAGGGTAGGGTCAGGAGGGCAGGAGGCGTCACATGTGGGTACTCTCTGGACAGATAACAAGGACATCCTGGTGATGCTGAGTGACATGGACATCAATGCCATCGCTGGCACGCTGAAGCTGTACTTCCGTGAGCTGCCCGAGCCTCTCCTCACTGACAGACTCTACCCTGCCTTCATGGAGGGGATCGGTAAGGGCTCAGGGATGGGAAGGGGATGATGCACAAACTCTGTTTGGCATTGCTTGCTCTGGGATGGGACACTCCCAAGGGTCCTTCCCAGCTCGGCCCACTTGGTCCTGGCTGTTTTTGCTGGCTCCAAGCCAGCTCAGGGCTCATGGTGCTGCTCCCCAGTGCTCACACACTGGCTGCTGGGAGGTATCTGGCTGTGGTGATACCACCATCTGGTCCTGAGCCCTCTCCCTCTTTGCCTCCAGCCCTCTCGGATCCTGCTGCCAAGGAGAACTGCATGATGCACCTTCTCCGCTCGCTGCCTGACCCCAACCTCATCACCTTCCTCTTCCTGCTGGAGCACTTGAAAAGGTAATGGCTCAGGGGCTGCCTGGGATGGGTGGGAGGTGCAGGACGGGTCTGTCTCACTGCTTTGCCATGGGGATGGGACATGAACAGAGTTAGAGCTGCTGCTGGATTCCTGTGGTGCCTGCATGGCTCCAGGCTGATCCCAGACTGGAGGCAGATGGTGCCGTGCTGGTGCAGAGCAGGGCAGCAGCCAGGGCCAGCAACAGCAGCTTGGGGCAGGCATGGAATGGTCCTTTCCCAGCCCTTCCAAGAGGGTACAGCTCCAGGTGTGTCCCACCTGCCCCATCTCTCTGGGCTCTGGCATATTCCCCAGGCTGCAGCTTGTTCAGACCCTTCTCTGATATTGATGTTGGCTTTCCACATCTTCTTTCCCTGGGCCCCGTAGGATGCTGGGGAGGGTCCTGGAGCCATTCTGCCTCTCCAGAGCAGCCCCTGGTGTCCCAGGACCACCAGCTGTGGTGCCAGCAGGGCCTGGGCTGTGCCTGGCCAGTGATCCAGGTCAGCTCTGCAGGGAGCACACAGCCTCTGCAAACATGGAACACTTGGCTGCTGCAGCCGGCGTGCAGCTGCTTGGATGAGCTCTGCAGGGAGCAGCTGGCCTCAGCACAGGACAGGAATCAATTGGGAGCTCTGCAGTGTCCCCCTTAGCAGGAAAACAGCTCTGTGTCCCACCAGTCCAGCAGTAGTCCTTGCAAAACAAGATGCAGCAATCCCTGTCACCTGTCAGCAGCGGGTGGCCAAGAACCAAGGACAGCCAGCTCTGTGGAAATGTCCCAGAACTGCAGGTGACACCTCATATCAGCTATCCCAGGGTGAGTGCAGCAGTTTGTGGTTTGACAGGCTTTGTCTTGGCCTAGATGAGGTGCATCCAAACCTAGGAACTCAGGGACTGGGGCTCTCTGAGGACCCAAAACCCAGAGAAGGTACAGGGCTGTGGAAGGGCAGCAGAGCAGAACACAGAGCCTGGCCACAGCTTGGGACTGGGGCTCACGGCTCATGTTACTTGCATCATCAAAGTTTTTTTTTTGTTCCTCTGGTTTGGCTAAAACCAAACAGAAAAAGTGATTGATGCTGGGGGATGGAGAAGGAAAAATCCATTTCCATCCTGAGAACCGGGCACAGCCAGTTCCCACATCTGCTCCCCTGGCCGGGGCTCAAGCGAGCAGCCTGTGCCGGGGAGCACAGCTGCCTCCTAACATGGCAATGTTGTGGTCCTGCTTCCCTCCATGCTGGCAGGGTTCCCACAGGGTTGTTGGGGCAGGGAGCCTCGAGGGGAGTGGGTGCAGGGGGCACGGGCTGGTGCAGGGCTCCCCGTACCCTGCAGGCTCGGGAAGGGTGGAGGCCCCGCAGTGCAGAAGTTGCTGCCACATCACACCCGGGGCTCCCGGCCAGGCCCGGCGGCTCCAGCAGAGGCCGTGAAGGGGGCAGAGCTCCCTGCCCTGCACCTGGGTTTTCCGAGGGCTACAAAGGGCAGTGGAAAGCTGGAGGTGCCCCTCTGCTGCTGGGAGAAGGGAGAGCAGCCCTCAGCCTCCACATCACCCCATGGCTCCCCACTCCTGAACATGGTTAGGGGCTGACACTGCCTCTCTCCCGTACCCCACAGAGTGGCTGAAAAGGAACCTATCAACAAAATGTCTCTCCACAATCTGGCCACGGTTTTTGGGCCGACACTTCTGAGACCCTCAGAGGGGGAGAGCAAGGCGCACCTCACCTTGGCCTCTGACATCTGGTCCCACGATGTGATGGCCCAGGTAAGAGCTGGGAACTGGAGGGGTTCACCTGCCTTTCTGGGTAGATTTGTTACTTTCTGCTGGATGGGACAAGCTGGGAGGTGGCAGCTCTTTCCCCTTCTGAAGTAACACCCCCCATTTACCTTCTACAGGTCCAGGTCCTTCTCTACTACCTGCAGCATCCTCCCATCTCCTTCAGCGAGCTCAAACGCAACACACTTTACTTCTCCACGGACGTGTAGCCTGCAGGCAGAAGGCACCAGCTGCAAACACTCCAGCTCCCTGCTGGGGGACACGGACTGGACCACAGCCCCCAAGGGAGACCAGCCCAGACCCAGGACGGTGCTGCCTGCAGCTCCTGTACAATCACGTTCCAGTGGCCCGGTCCCACCAGGTGCCAGGCCCTCTCTGTAAAGTAGTCGTGTCTTATGTCCCTTCTTGTGTTCAAGGATTGTTTTTATGTATATTTGCTCATCAGAAGAGGTAGTGACTGACAAGGGCTGTGGACACAGGCTTCCCCCTTGGCTAGTTTTCTCCTGGACTCCTTCCCGCCCGCTCACTCCTACCAGGCACCCCTTGCCTGAAGCCTGCAGTGCCCCACGAGTGCCTGTTTGCTGCCCAGCTCCCTGCCCACGCCTGCATGTACAGCACTGGCTCGCTCCGAGGCCGGGAGCTCACGGGCCTCCCTCCCTGGTGACGATGACAACCAGCTCTGCTTTCGCTTCGCTGCCTGCGCAAACGTTGGACCCTGTGCCTGGATCCTGCTCCGGTCTGAGCAAACCTGCGACCACCTGAGCAGAGGAGCAGGGTGCTGCTTCCTCCCTGCCACGGCTCCTCTGGGTGTTTTCAGGCCAGTCCCCTCTCCCAGCCCTGTGCTTTGCCTGTGTGTGTGTGGCGTGGTGGTTCCTCCCCTCGCTGGATTTTGCCTCTGAGTAGCGTTATGGGGTAACCCCTCACACAAGGCTGGAGCCAGAGGTGCTGTGCTGGTCTCAATCCATAGCAGGCTGAAAGGATGGCCAGCCAGAGGCAGGTTTGCTTTCTGCACCATGGGCTGACCCCACATCTGCTCTGGCACTGATGTGGTCGCAAATTTCCCCAGTTTGGAGGTTTGGTGGGGAACAGGGTGTCTGCTGTACAGTTCTGTCTCTGCCATAGTGAGGCACTCACACCCCTGCCAGCCCAGCACTGCCATGAGCACTGCATGCACCCCGTGGCACAGCCTGCTGGGGCACCAGCATTCCTCCCATGGCCATGGGGACAAGGAGATTTTTTTATCCCTTCCTTGGCCTTCCCTGCTGTACTGGGCACATGGCAGCACATGGCCCTGCCTCGGTGGCAGCCTGGCTGCCAGAGGCAAGTGTTCTGCAGCAGCTGGATGGTCACCCAGCCTGGGAACCAGCACAGAAGGATGGGAGGAGGAAAGCCTTCATGGCCTTGTGACTGAAGGCAGAAATGCTTTGTTCTGTCTTTCTCCCAAAGTGGTTGCTACTGGATTAGCTGTGCCCAGCCAGCTCAGGTCTGTTTGTTAGTGGCTCCAGTGATCCCTCCCAAGCTGATGGCTGGAGCTGTCATGCCATGTCCCAAGGCAGGACAGGCTGCGCCAGCGCCCAGCTCCTGGGACGTCCCCCACGCTCCCACGTAGGTGTTGGTACCTGTTGGGACACAAAACCTTTCGCTCTGTGAGCTGAGTCCGTGTTCTTGTGGGAAAAACCCCCCCATGTCCCCGACTGTGTTGGCCCTGTGCTCTCCTGTGCCAAATGGAGATGGATGAGAAGTGACCAAGCGTGTCCCCCACAGCAGCGTTGCCTTTACCCTCCCAACTAATGGACTGTTCCAGGTAGAGCCCAGCCACCGATGCACCAGGTATGTTCTCAGCCACCTCCCTGGGGAAGGCAGCACCTGCCAGCCCTGCACCAGCAAAGCAACCAAGGAGGGGAGGTCTCAGTCCCCCTCCAAAGGGCTCACACTCCAGACCCTGCTCCTCTTGACTACCAGCTAAACAGAAGGGAAACAGCGTTGCAGAAAATAACCAGGTGTCTGTCTTGGCCCTGGACCCAGTAAGGAGGCCGAGCTTTAGATCTGACTGCACAACGGATCCCTGTGTGTGTCTGATTTGTTACATGTGTCCAAGTCTCTGTCCACCACACTGTCATTCCAGATGGAGACTCTGTACAGCCAAATCTCCCTCTGTGACAGTGGCTGGAGGCCCGGTCCCTACAGCCCAGCACAACAGGCTGTGGCTGTCCCCATGACTGGCTTTTGCTTGTCCCTACAGGAAGGAAAAGAGGGGGGTGGACTCTTGCAGCTACAGGTAGAATAGAACTGTTAATTAATATTTGACTTTCAAAAGTTGTTAAGGATATATTTTTGTTTGTGTTCTGTTTCAATTTCTGTAGATTATAAACTTTAAATGGCTGTAAAACCTCGTGAGGAGAAAAAAAAATGTTAATAAAAATGCAAAGCCCCGATATTTGCACAAAAGAAGCCCTGTGGTGTTGCTGTTTGCACTAACTGATCACTTTGGCATCACAGCTTCTTCTTTCTATCGTGGAATTCTTGCTAGTTGCACTTCAAGCCCGTGGTATAAGCACAGGCATTGTGCCAGGGAAACTTTGAAGAGACTTCTTATGGTTTGGGCTACATCCTTGCATTTTGGAGGAAAGAAACCTGGACTGTCTGGAGCCAGGCTGTTTAATCAGCCTAGAATTACTCAAGCTTAAAATTCAGCTGACTTGCACAGCTTCTGGCCTGAGGATACCGAGCAGGCACAGCAAGGGACATCAGGAGATCTGGAAACCTCATCTGATAGATCACATGGTGCTTGCTGTCTCCCCACTTCTTTCCATGTGGGAATGGGAGCTAGTGTGCCTCCAAACTCACCACTGACCACTGTACCAGCCAAAACGCACTGTTGCTCTTCCAGGTCAACAAGAGCTGTCACTGTTCTGGGATGTCCAACTGTGGATGCAAAGGAGGGGAAGTGGGTGGGAGAATCCCTATTAGTTGTGTGCACTGCATCTGAAATGCCACTGCCTCCAAAGATTAGAGGGAGTGTTTGCCTTTATGGAGTGGCTCAATGAAGGTTAAAAATGACCCTCTGAGGTCTGAAAACAGAGCTCAGTCAGAACAGCAGGAGGACAGATAGAACACCAATCAAAGAGGCAGCAGCTCCTTGAGCTAACAAACAGATGTTTTGATTTCAGCACCAATTTTGGGCAGAAAAACCACTTACTTCCCCCTGTGTAACACTGGGGCACTTGGAGGTGCACAGGGACATGATGGGAAGCAGGCTGTGTGCTGAGTGAGTGCCCAGTTATCTGTCAAACACTGGTTTATTCTCACACCTCTGCTTTCTAAGTCTCACTATCAAACTGCTGGAACTAATGGGGTGAGCCTGGGGCAGTTAAAGCAGTAGCAAGATTGTACTCCCACAGTGAGGTTAAATCAGGCTAGCCAAGTGGCTACAGAGAATTATACTTCAGCAAGAACCTCTTTCTTTCCCTTAAACTGTTTTGTTCATCTGCCAGTAACCACACAGCTCTAAGGCTAAGGATTCCTTTCTGCTTTTCCCTTTAAAACAGGGTAAAGAAATCTGGCGCTCATCTCTGTACTTGAAATAAGACAAGTTGTACAGATGGTGGTTTGTCTTCAGATGGTATTTTAAGAAAAGCCTGGAACAAGCTTGTTTCTCCACAGGATCTTACCTCTCCCCGAAAGAGTAGCAAGCTGCAAACTGGTGACTGTTAAAACAATTGCAGCACCTTCAAATATGTGATAACCTAAATCGCTGCATTTCTCTTCGAAGATTGTCCTCCTGCCTTCTTTTGATGCCAGCAACAGACTTAATCAAAATCAGCCCCAAAGGATCGAAAGAGCTCAGAGTCCAGGCATGTTTCCTGGAAACTGACAGTCAGCTGATCTGTCCTGGAGATGCTGCTCTGTGTCTGGCTCCATCCTCCCATGCTCCCGCAATCCTGCCTGGAGCAGCTCGCCAGGGCTCGCAGCCAGGTTGCTGTTAGTCATTCAGAAAGTGGCCAGCGCCTCCCTGACTCCAGAGGCAGTGGAAAGGCAAGCTTGATGGTTGTGCCGTGGTGCAGGCTCTCAGCAGCAGCACTGGAACAGGGAATGTTGCTCCCAAGGGTCCCAGCTGTTACCGGAGGTAGTAATCAACTGCAGCGGAGAAAGCGGCGAATCCTCCGCAGCCGATCACCCCGGCCTTCAGCCCAGCTGCAAGGCAAGGCAACCATGAGACAAAGCAGGGCAAATATTCCCACTAACTTGTGTTGGCTCAGAGCTCACAGCAGCAGGAACCCAGCAGTGCCCTCCCAGGGGACACTGGCACTGCCACTGCCTGTACAACCCCTTGGGGCCAGCAGGATTTGCTCTCTGGGTGCTGTGTCCTCAGGCTCACCCAGGGGACAGAAGAGAAGCCTCCCGTGGCCACTGCTGATTTTACTGTACTCTCATCTGAGCCCTGCAAGTGGCTTGGTGGGGCTAGGGAGGGAGAGGAACAGCAGCCACTGCTCTGACAGCTCTAAGAGGATTAGGTCTAGGACAAACACAACTTAACAAGCTCAATTAGAAGCACTTTCAAGAGCTTTCTTTTCATTTATGCTTCATAAAACAGGACAGGTTTTTTCCTTAAGGAGAGTGAGAGAAGTTGGGCATTTTCCCAGATGTTATTACTAAAGGAAAGTCTCCACTAGTGCTGCTGGACTAAAACCCCACTTCTCGTTCACACATAAGTAGAATTGTCTGTTTGAACTGATACATGAGAAAGGAGAAAAGCATTTTACACATGGTATAAAAGAAAAGAGTTCTTTAGTTCTGAGAACTAAAGAAGAGAGAGGAGTTTCAAAGGAGAGTAGCAGAGACAGTGAAATGGCAGATGTGTAGAGCTCAGTTAACATACGAGCTTCTGTATGTATTTTTGGCTCTCTCCCATGACACCACAGAAGAGTGTGGACAGCCACCACCATCTCCTGACTTTTCTTTCAAGTGAATTTTGTTGATTTTTCTCTATGACCAACCCTTCCTTATCCACACTTATTCTTGGAGCTGACAGCTCTGCCAGTCCGGAGCACGCTCTCACACTGGCCTCACCACAGCCCCATGCAAAGAGCTTTGTGGTGTGTGTGTTGCACTGAGAACATCGTGTGCTGCATAACCAAATCCAATCTTATCACAGAAACAGCTCCCAGCAGGCAGCACCAACCTCTGAAGCCGATGGCTCCTCCTGTGATGCAGCCACTGATAACGCTGTTCTTCCAGTCTGACTTCCCACGATACTGCGGAATTACAAATCAGAGCCAACAAGTACATATGGAATAAACACTCAGTATCTGTGCTAACAGCAAGAAAGGTTAAACAACCTTCCATCTCCTTCTCAGCTGAGGATGTTTTTCCCTCTGCTCTCAGCAGATGGCCCTGCACTCCCAGACTTGCAGGGCAGGGAAGGGAGGAAGGAGAAGATAACTGGGAGAGGTGAGACCAATCCATATGGTGCAATGCAGTGCTGTGGGAAGGATCCTCAGGTGAGCCAGGACAGAACACAGCCCTGAGTCTAAAAGTGCAATAACCACATGAGAGCAGCCCTGAGCCTGGCCATGCAGCTGGTCCTTGGCACAGGTGAGAGTCACAGCACCTGCTGACAAAGATGGACTATTTCCATAGGCAGGACACGCTGGATTTTAACCGGTGCAGAGATCTCTTTGTTCTGTTCAAGCAGATCCACTTGTCCAAGCAGATACACTTTTTTTCTAGATGATTTAAGAAGTAATTGTGCCTTTCAATTAAAAGGCAGGACTCAAATTCATAAGAGGGTAATTTTCCTTTTTAAAAAACCAGATGATAGATTTACCACTGAGCTGCACAAGGTCTGACTGTAGGGGCCAGATGAAAACCAGCCTGTTACTCAAGAACTTTCCTCAAATGATCCCTTATTGCATATGGAATTTTTAGACACTCAAATTACCATGTTGCAACTCACAATTTGACATTTTACACAAGCACTTGTAGCTAGGGTTTTAAAAAGTAATGCCTATGCTTGCCAATACATTTAGGACTTAAACTGAAAAGGACTTTGCTACTGCAAAAGAGTTCTTCATTCTGTCAGAGAACAGCAGCTCTGAAGACAGATCTCAAAGCTGAAGGGCTTTGCTGGCCAAGAAAGAACAAAGCAGCCTATTCCACTGCCCTATTGCAAAGAGGATATATGTACTTATTCGGATCCAGTAAAAGATTTTAAAGGGTACCAGAAAACATTTCTTAATGGTTGAGAGGCTCTTACTCACAGATTCCACCACGCATTCCGTGCAGGAGAACATGGCACCCACGATGGCAAAGTTCTTGGCGTAGGAGATGCCTCGCTGCCCCATGTCCTTGAGCACCTCTTTGGCCGTGGGCGTGCGATAGGGATCCTTGGGATCGAACCCCACGTTGGTGTCAATGCCAGCTGTGAAGATACCAAACGCACCTCCCAGAACAAACCCTGTGAAAGATAAATAACGAAATTAACTCGGCTGCGTTGGAGCAGCACATTCCCTGCGGGCAAGGAAGCGGCTCTGCTCCCGCTGCACTGTGACAGGGCAGGAATCTCTCGGTGCTATGGACACCTGTGCCAGCCCGTGCTGTGTGAGGAAAGGCCACGAGCACCTGAGCCTCTCCAAGGAAGGCAGACACAGATCCCCCCTTGGGACATGTGACTCCAGGCACTGGAGGAGGCTTAGGAGGAAAATCAAACACGGGGACTGCAGCCTCTTCTCCATCCGCCCCTTCCCCGACGCCACAGGGACCCCCGAACGCCCTCACAGCCGCCGCACCTCCCACGCAGGCCAGCGCCGCCTTGAAGGGGCAGCTCTCCATGACCCGCTCCACCATCTTCTGCTCCTCGCTCTTGGGCGGGCACGGGATTCCGCCGAGGGCGGCGGGGTCCCAGACGCGGGGCTGCCGCTTGTCGCCCACGAGGTGCTGCAGCAGGAGGCTGTACTGCAGGGGCTGAGGCGGCGGCGGCGACGCCGGCTCGCCCGGCGCTGAGGGCGGCGGGGCCGCCATGATGGGCTTGCACACCCACGGGCGTTCGGCGCCGCGTCCGGGCCCGCTCGAGCCGCCGCGGCGGGGACGCACGGGAGTTGTAGTTCCGCAGAGGGGAGAAGCCGGGTGCGCACCGCCGCGTTTTGACTACACCTCCCACTCTGCTCCGCGCCGACGCCTCCGGGAAGAACTACCGCTCCCGGCACGTTCCGCGGCGCGCCGCGGGGATTGGCCGTCCCGTGCAGCCAGGGGACTACATTACCCGGCGAGCCGCACAGCAGCCCCCTGGTGGCCGGTGCGGCCGGTGCAGGTGAGGTGAGGGCTCCGGCTGCGGAGCATCCCCGAGCGCGGCGGCGGCGGCTGCAGGTGAGCGCGGGGAGGTGAGGGCAGCGCGGGGGCACCGGCTGGCTTGGGCTGGGGAGAACCGGCAGCCTCGCGCCGGGCATCCCCGTGCTGGGGAAGCGCTGAGGTGCCGCAGTGCGGGACCCAGTCCCTGTGCCCTGTCTGAGGTGCGGGGAGCGGGTGAGGTGTCGCGGTGTCGCCGCCGTGTCCCCGCATCCTCCCCCGCCGCTGACTCCGGCCCGGCGCCGGTGTCTGAGGGCAACAGGTCCCGCACGGGGTGGGCGCTACCCGTGCCCTCAGCGTCCCGCCGGAGCCGAGCCGGGGCTCTGAGGGCAGTGGCGGGGCTCCCGGGGGGCTCTGAGGGCAGTGGCGGGGCTCCTGGGGGGCTCTGAGGGCAGTGGGGCTCCCGGGAGGCTCTGAGGGCAGCGGTGGGGCTCCCGCTGTGCCCCGGGGGGCTCTGAGGGCAGCGGGGCTCTTGCTGTGCCCCGGGGGGCTCTGAGGGCAGCGGCGAGGCTCCCGCTGTGCCCCGGAGGGCTCTGAGGGCAGCGGGGCTCTTGCTGTGCCCCGGGGGGCTCTGAGGGCAGCGGCAGCCCGGGGGGCTCTGAGGGCAGCGGGGCTCCCGCTGTGCCCCGGGGGGCTCTGAGGGCAGCGGGGCTCTTGCTGTGCCCCGGGGGGCTCTGAGGGCAGCGGCGGGGCTCTTGCTGTGCCCCGGGGGGCTCTGAGGGCAGCGGCAGCCCGGGGGATGCCCGCGGCTCCGGCGGGGCTGCACGGCCCAGGGCACCTGAGCCTGGCAAAGGTGTCCCCGCTGTGCCACGGGCACAAATCCCCGGCGGCTCCCTGGGGACAGCTCGGTCTCCTCTGGCGTGGGGCAGCGGTGTTGCTTCAGGACGTGTGTAGCTCAAAAGGGGTCTGAGAATACCCACAGTGTTCAGTCACAAAATGCGAACTGGGCTCGTGTCAAATAATGCACAAACCTTAGCTCTGGGGAGCTGTTCTCTTTGGTGATAAGGTGGGAAATGTTGTTTTTCGTTTTGGTGAATAAGGTGCATTATAAAAACATCTATGTTTCCTGCTTGTGTTGCTTTTTCTTCACCTGTTTTACTTTCTTGTTCTTGTGGATTAGAACCAGTTTTCATCTTCACAAGTGACAATAGTTGTGCCTTAAAAATGCCTTTCTTCTTATTTGGTATTTTTCTATTTTAAGTTATCCATAGGTTTTAAAATCTATGAGAAATAGTTGTCTTGGTCTCAATAGGATGCATGGAATGATTGTATTTCAGTAACTGAAAATTACTTTCAAAATTAACTAAATGATGCATTAGTATGAAATCTTCCTGATACCCTGAAACATGACTTTTTAGAGGTCCTAAAGTAATAAAATTTCTTTTCTATTTTGGTCCTTTTTTCTCTGTCCTGCTTATATCTTAGTGTAGGTAGGTTCAAATAACGATTTAAATGGATAATTTTATCACTTCAAATACTTCATTAGACGAAGTTCAACAACTTTCCTCTAAATCTCACTGCCCTCTACTGGCTGCACCAGCAGGGCCCACCTGCCCGCTGCTATTCCCTCTTTTTCTTTTTTTTTTTGTCCTTGGGTTTTTTTTAAATTGTGGGGTTTTTTGTTTGTTTGGGATTTTTGTTTGGTTTTTTGAGGGTATTGCCCCCCCTTGGTTGTTTGTTTGTTTTTTTAAGATCAAATCCCATGCAAAAGCACGTGGTTAAAATCTACTACAGCAGGATCTTGACAAGGTGGGAGAGGTTGCTGGCAGGATGGTCTCCCTAAGGAACCCTCAACTTAAGATTTCAATCTTCTTGAACCAAAATAACCTTGCTGGGCTGATCTCGAAGTCACACAGCAAAGCCTAATTTCCAAAGGCCTAAAGGGAAAAAACCATATATGTTGGATTGGGAATTTCAGCACTGAGAGTTTATATGTAAGTTGAAATATTGCTTTGACTTTCTTTCCCCTTTCCCTGAGTTTTGGAGAAAATGCTGGGTTGCTATTTGTTTGTAAATATTTAAGCGAGAATTTTGTAAATATGATTCTATAAAATATACTTATTTATGGATATTAGTGTGTAATTAGATGCTATTTTTCCCTTAGATATTTAATAGTTTTCTCCTCTTCCCCGTACGAACGAATTCTGGTGCCTGAGTATTTGAATAATCTCATCTGCCTGAACAGATTTTTCATGTGGGTGAAATCAGATGGAGGATTAAGGATTTGAGAGGGACTATGAGAGTTCAACATCTTTGATAAACAAGTTGTTTCATTTAAACTTTCAGCTGTTTCTTTTTTCCTGTGAACCTCCATCACTGCAGAGTGGTGGTGCATCCGACCCTCTTCCTTCTCGCTCACTGCTGTCCCTAAGCCACTCCTTTATCCTGGAGCAGTTCAGTCCAGTGCAAGAGCTCAGGTTATTTTTAACCTTGCCTAGTCCCACGAAATGAAACATTTTGAATTCGGGTGAGTGTGACGGCAGCAGCGGGCACAGATGATCCCGAGCTTTTGTGCTGCTCCGAGGAGCTCGGTGTCTGTTTCAGCAGAGGGCAGCACACGGTGACACCGAATAAATTGCGTTTCACTTGACCTTTGCAGTGACTCAGTGACTCCCACGCTTCAGTCTTCCCCAGACAGGATAAATCTTGGAAATAATGAGGGGTTTGTCAGAAATCCTGGTTTTGCATATGTCTTGGTTGTAGAGTTCCCAGGTTTTGAATAGACTCTAGCAGTGCTATTAAAAAATTAAAATAAGTTTTCACAGTCCTCAACTTTTATTTTGTCAAAATACCAGTTCCAGAGTGTTTTCTGAAGTTATTCAGCTGGGCAAGAAGTGACTGAAGGTGGAAGTCAACAAGAATTAGATCAAATCCATTCTTTTTCACTCATTCCTACCTGTGGGCACTTTTTTTTTCTTATCAGAACTGTCACGATGTAGGGGTGAATGAGAAGAAGAGGAGATAAATTAATGGGTATTTTAATGAAAAAAGGAAAAGCTTTTAATCACCACAAGCAGAAGAAAGTGGGGCTGCTTTGCAGGTGGTCACATGCTGATCTCACCTGCTGTGTACAAAGAGGTTTCCAGTGGCTGCAAAAGGGAAGGTGCTGGGACCTGCTGGGCTTCGTTTCCACCCTATGGTGTCCTCATCTATACATTACATTAATCCTTTCCTGCTTCTCACTGGCCTTGTGAATGTAGTGTTTTGTCTGTTTTTTTCTTTAAAAGACTTTAGGTTTGAAAGTGCATTGGAGAAGTAAAGCGCTTTGTGAAATAAATCTAATTTCAGTGAAGGAAAGCTGCTTCAGCTTCTGTACTTTCCTTGGCTTATGAGTTTAGCAAATTTATTTGGTTGAGAGTGCAGCTCCTTTTTTTCTGCTAAAGTAGCTTTCATTGTTGGAGACTACTGTGTCACTACCATGGCAAACAGCTAAAGTACTAAGAAAAAGGTTAGATTATAGGTAGGTGCCAGGTATGTTGGAGTTAAAACTCAAAAGGTATCCTGACTCACTGATTTTCCAATTTTTTTTGCTTTAAGTCAATATAAAATAGGCTGCAGAGAGAGATCTTGGACTAAAATCTCCTTTTAGGATCAGCAGACTCGTTCCTTGTGACTGTGCTCTGTAACTCAAAGAGAAGGAACAGGATGTGGCTTTTCAAGATGAGTGTTTGATCCTGTCTGCTCTCCCTAATGTTTTAGATCTCAAAGTCTGTACTTCTTTTGAAAGTAAGGTGGTTTCTTTGTGTTTGTTCCACTTCAGCAAAGTACTCCTTCTCCTCTTCACAGTTTGCCCAATATTACACATATTTTTGTTTTCACCTATAAAATTTAAAACACACTTTTGTGGTCTAAAAAAAGTTTCAGCATCATCATCTCCCAGGGCTTTCAGCTGTTGCTATAGAAGCCTAAATTCTCTTTGAGAGACCTTTCCAATAGAAAGAAGTTGATACTGCAGGAAAGTTGTCATGGAAATATGCAGCAAAAAGAGAAAGGAAATCTCAGTTTGATGACTGTTACACAGGCTTAGCCAGCCTGGTGAAGTGGCTCCCTATCTGGAGATCTGCTTCTGCACATTCTCTGGGTTGTGTTCCAGAGGATTGGAAAGCTGTGGACTCAAGCCTAAAAAAATAAATTATTTAACATTTATATAACCAAACATACCTCTTTAACTCAGAGAGCTTTATCCAGATTTAAGTTTCCAGGTGATGGCAGACCAGGAGATTCCCAGCAGCCTGCCTCTAATGGGGGATGGAGCTGTGGCACAGCTATTTCTTATATTTCTGGCAATGCCCACTCTGTAAGGATTTATTGAAGTACCACGTTGAAATGATGCTTTCAGAACTAATTTTTAAATTGACAAACTAAAAATAGTTTATTCTGCAAGCTTCAGTGCCGTTCTAGATTTGAACAGGAGCCCTTTGTGTCCAGCTAAATGATGGGATAAGCAGATCCCTCCCCATAAATTTCTTATACCATCACCAAGCCTGGTTGGCTCCCTGGTTTCAAGCTTTTTGTGCCTCTCTTATTAAAGCCTCCTGATATCTAATGGATGTGATTATGAGTGAGCTGCCTTTAAATATCTATTACCAGAGTCACCATGGTAACTGCTGTAAGAATTTCTTGCTGGTAAAAGGTTTCCAGCTCCCCGAGATACGGCAGGGCAAAATGCTTAGGCTGTTGTTTTCACGGTTTGAATGAGATCAAAGAGGACAAAATAACATGTTCCTGATTTTTGGTAGCAGTGGATGGTAGTGGAGCTGAAAGGAATAGGATTTATTCTGGAGCCTGTCCTCAGATCAGGGAATAGAGGACAGTTCCACAGGCAGGGACAGCCCAGGCTTTCCTTGGACAGCAGGCTCCTGTAGGAATAGAAGATGTCACTCCCTCTGGCTGGGCCAACACTTGGCCTTTCTTTCAACACTGTCAGCAAGTGAACTAATTAACACTAATGAAGGATACAAAATTGTGATCCTCCACCTGCCACAGGAGCAGGAAGAGTTGCTGAGTGATTCAGTGTGGAGTAGAAAGAATTGACCTGGCTGTGTTCTCTCTTCATTTCATGGTGTTCTCAAACTGCTCCATTTTCCTCTTGGCCTTCAGCTGCTGTGTACTAGGGCAGTGGTGTTAGTTGGGCAATATTCAGAGTGACTTCCCTGCTGTCCTCATTTCCAAATCTTCCCTTCTTTCACATCTGCTTTCTCTCCCGAGTTCCTGTTGTGTGGCAAATCAATCCTTTGCTCTGTAATGACAGTTGTTTCTGTAGGCTTTCACATGACAGTCACTAATGTCCCTCGTGCAAACTGTCACCTTAGGGGGTTGTTTTGCCTTCATTTATTTATTTACTTATGGTAAACAGGTCACAAACTCCACAGGGCACTTCTTCCTTTTCATGCAATCTGTTCTCTTGCTTCATTGCCCTCCTGCTATAATATCTGCTGGAGATGTTGAATTATCACTTGCTTTTATAGGAACATGGAAAACTGAGCACCTATTCCTGCTGCTTTCCCACTTAATTGCCTGTGCCTCCTGCTTCTGGGCATTTAGCGCTTTTGGTAAGGCAGGCTTTGCTCTGGTAATGAGCTGTTTGGTGTGGCTGTGCTGCACGAGAAAATGAGACCTTGAGGAGAGGAGCACTTTGTGTGGGGGGGACAACTGGCACAGCAGAGCCAGCACGAGTGGCACTGAGCACGTTTGATGGGAAGATTGTGCCTGCAGGATGAGCTCATGCTGGTGAAGTGCTGATATTTGTCCTTACCTGCCCTGTAGGCAACGTGAGCCACATGCCAAGATCTTTTTTGCTGAGTTTAAGTTTGCTTCTAATTCATTTTAGTTATAAGGTTTATTGAGTGCCAGATTTGCACTGAAGGTTTAAAATCTGAAGTGATTATGATCACCAGCCAAGAGATCCAAGGATATACTTTCATAAGAAGTCTTGAAAGCAGAACCTGGCTCTCAGAATGGAATTTGCCTGCATTATACCGCAACTTGTTTCTTAATGGTTCCTCTGTAGCATTGTGGTTAATGCTGGGAGGGTCTCAGTGTTTGGGCACTTCAAATTTCAGCTGCTTGGTTCAATTTCTCAACCCTGCTAAGCTGATTTAAAAGTTTAAGCAGTAGCAAACATCTTTGTTCCTACAAGCTGTCTAGAAGAGAGGAATTGTTGAACTTTAATTTAGATTCTCCCTTTTTTCTTAATTTGATTACATCATCAAAGCCAAATTTCTATGCTGAATTTCTGGGTGCCTCTGTAAAACAGTGTGCATATCTGTCAAAACTGCTGATTTATACGGGAGTTAAAATCGATGAGCACTGTAGACCCTTGCTAAATTGTGATATTTATTCAGTAGTTTAGGTGCTTTCATTTTCTGACCTGTAAAATAGATGAGTTATTAAGCTACTGCAATGATCAACCGATTCTGATCGAGTGTCTGTAAAAGATGCAGAGAGGAAACACGAGGTGGGCACTCCAAGGCATTGCTGTGTGGGGAATCAAATCTTGCCAAGAGCCTTTTTTCTGCAGTCCTGATCTGCGTTAGAGGGCTCGTTCCTCTCCTGGGACTTGAGCTCCTCGTGCTTCCTGAGTTCCCTCTGTGGATTTGTCCTGGTTTGGTTCCTGCTATGCTTCTCGTGGGTTGGGGGGGATCCCATAACTCCGCTCCCGTTCCGGCTGTCAGCACTTCCAGCGTGAATCCCTCGGAGACAAAGCCGATACCTCCGGTCTCTCATTTGCATCCCCCTGAAACGCACCGAGAAGTTCAAAGCAGTGGGACATTGCTCCAGAATCCCGTCGGGGTTTTTAATTCCAAGGCAGCCTCCAGCACACATCTCCAGAGCTTCGTTTTGCTGTGCAGCTCTGCATTGTCAGTGATTTAATGGAATGTTTTCCTATTCTGGGCTCCTTGGAGTTTCTAACCTGTTGGAATTCCTCTCCCGTTAGGTGATAAAATGCCAGCTTTTCCATCATGAGATCCCTCTGGGACAATAAGTAAAGGGAGCAAGTAGGGTTGTGCAGGATTTTGCCTGGGTAGGTAATAAAAACTTGCTGTGCTACTTGAATATGGTAATTCTCTATGAATTGTTAATGAGTGCCACATTATAACCTATATAGCAGAAAACTAACAGCGAGGAATAATAAAATAGAAAGTTACTCCCTTCCCCTTAAGCCTTTCTTGCTTTTAATCATTGAAATAAAAAAAAAACAAAAAAAAACCAAATCGGTTAGTAAAAAAGAACAGTATAAATCTTATAGTCCTCTTTCAGGGAAGAGCATTCAGTATTGCCTTTTTTGCATGTTTAGATTTATCCACATTTTGAATAACAGGGTGACTGCAGGAAAGCTGTCCTTGGTTGTTGATGATGCCTAAGGAAGTAGAGATATTTGGAAATTGCGAAGAATAACAAACTTTGCATAAATATGTGCAAAAGTGATCAGCAATCTTTATTTTAAGTATATGAAATATGATGAGTGTTTCTTTGCTACATAGATTTCCTTTCTCATTTTGCCTTTTCCTGTGGGTTGGCTTTTTTTTTTTTTGGGTAGATAAATGTGTGTTAACTCTTGAGTGTTCTGCTCAGAAATTACAGAAATACTGAAAAATGCTGGCACATCTTACAGACTTACTTTTGAAACAGGCAGTTTCCTAATTCTATTTTTGACTGACTCAGTGGCTGTTCCCTTGGAAATTCTCAAGTTGTTGTCTGGTCTTCTGAAATTTTGGCAATAGGCACCAGAGGAAGTTATTTTTCTTGTCTCCTATAGCACTTCTTGTTCCATAAAACATTATTTGCCTTTTTTCACCCCAATTTAATTATTCTAGTCTCTTCCAGCAACAAGCATTTTCTCCACTTGCAGGTCAAAGCTGGTAGCCACAGGCTGAGCCCCTCAGGTGTTGGGTAGGAACACGAAACTGTGAGTAGTCTCTTAGGAACAGGGAAGGAAAAATAAATCCCAGTTCTCCAAGGCAGCTCACACAGCTTGCTTGTGCTGGTGGAGCCTTTTTGGCAGCAGTTGCAGGAGTTCCATCCACCCATTTGATCAGCAGCATCTTGTTGACTGAGCAGCAGTTGTTTTTGTCAAAATGGAAAGTGGTGCCCCATGATTCACTCTGCAAACGTCCACCAGCAGCGTGAACTTCCTGACATCTGCACTGCAACTGAGAAAATAAAGAAGTTTGGATCAGTTATGTCCAAAAGGGAAAAAGCACAGAGTAAATGCTGTCCCAAAGCCATGGCCTGACTCCACTAATATCCACTGTCTGATGCAGGCTTGCCTTTGTAATTGCTTTTGGTTTTCCAACTCCAGACAGCAATGTCCCAAGCCTTACAGCTGAATTAGAGACTTGCTTTAAAAAGACATTGTTATTGACATAATAGCCTTGTTTATGGAATTTCTCTCCTTTGTAATTAAGATGGTTTCATGCACAAAAGCAGTTAAATATGGCATAAATATCTGTAAATGCAAAGATATTTTAAACCTTGTTCCTTGTGTAAGCTTTTTTTCCACACTATGCATTTGCTTCTCAAATGAGCCGTGCCACCCAAAATTCTGCCCTTTGCCCACTTCATTAAGTTCTCATCCATACTTGTTCTTGTAGAATCGTACCATTAATGCAGCATAAAGCCTTTAAATTCCTCAAATGCAGTGTTTTAAAGGTGTATTAATGGTGAGGTTTGATCTTACTCTCTCATACCTTGTAGGGAAGTTGTGGGAGCAAGTGCATTGAGCAGAATGCAGGCAATATGTTCAGTGTTATTTTGTCTGTCAACCAATTTCACCAGCTGGGTGAGAACCTGGCAGATACTTGAAAAAAGTTTCTATTGCTACTTGAAATTGTTTTCTCACCCTGGCTGTGTGAAAGTAATTATGGTTAAGGCCCTGGCTTTCTTTCAGCCTGGCCAACTCATTTGAGCTGTTTGTTTCTGGGCTGTTTTTTCATTTAACAGAAAGGCAGTTTATCAATTCAGAAAGTTTTATGCTGAATAACTCTTTGGCCTAAGTAAAGAGATCAGGTAATTATAGCCATAAAGGCTACCAGAAAACCTCTAAATAAACAAATATACTGTCTGGTCTCCTTGGGTTTGGGGAAATTCTTCACCACTATTCCAGGCTGTCTCCCCAAGCTGAAGTATGTAAATGTTGTGACTGTCTCCTTACAGCCAAGCATTTCATTTTTAGGTTTCGGTCAAGTTATATTTATCAAATGTATCCCAAAGATATGTGAGAGTGCAATACAGGAGCTCATCTTGCCTCCCCACTCCCTCATCTCAGTTCTTTATTTCTCTTGGCTGGAGGATAGGAAAACCTATCAAGCTGCCAACACTGCTCTCCCTCTGAGCCCAAACAAACTCACCAGCAGTGGCAGAGGGGCAGAATGCTGCTCTCCAAAAAGGATTTGGTTTCTTCAGCCAAAGCATCTTCTCAGCAAGGTGTCTGCACCTGATGTCCCTCTCATTGGTGAGCTGAGGGTCCAGGTACCTGCGGCTGTTTGCCCTGAGCTGGTATTTTGAGCTGCATCTGTTCAGTTGTGAAGGTGGTCCATGAGCAGAGGGGTGAGCTGCAGTCCCTCCCCTGGGAACCCAAGTGACCTCATTGCCTGTGCCTGCATCACGTGTGGGGTCACTTCCTCAGGGAGGAGGAACACCACATTCAGATCAAGTATCTACAGCAACTTCCTCCTTATCTGAGCTGTGAATAATCTCAAGAGCTCTGAATGTTCTGTAAAAATACAGAATGGGTAAGTTCTACCTGTGGTCACACAGCCTGACCTTGGATATTGAAGAAACTGTCAAAATGGGCTGGATAGAAGGATTGGTACATTGTGGATGTTGGCAAAGCTGGAATAGCACCTGACTGAATTTAGGGACTTAGAACTAATGTCTGCTTGAGACCTGCCAAACACAGAGCTTTATCCTGTGCCAAATAAGTCATGGTGTGCTCTTTTGTCTTGTTCTGCCATTTTAAGGTAAGGCAAGAGCTCGTTACTCTTAAGAATATCAGAAAGTTGGATCCCAAATCCCTAATCTTCAGAGGAGATTTGGCTGGGACTCAATCTGTTTTTAAGGTTTGGTTACTCCATGATAACAGTAGTGGTGCCAACACTGAGCTAAAGCATAAATTTACTCTTGGCATAACATCAGCTTCCTTCAAGCCCCTTTGGCACCTCGAGTAAGGAGGGTGCAATAAGGTTGGACTATTCAGATCCATTGACATCTACTAGGAACATCTACTGTAGTATCAGCATTACTTAAATACCAGGTTCACACTGTTGAGAGAGAGAATTCCTGATCTGTAGGAATTCTTTGGTCAGGGAGACCAGAGGGTGATCAGATCCTCTCTAGACCAAATTGGACAAAACCCCTGTTTTAAACATGTTAGTTTTCTGTTTGAAATTTGGATTTGATGCCTTTTCATCCCCTCTGCCTCCTTCAATTTGATGGTATCTCTGCTTGCTTTAACTCTGTTAAAACTTCTGGCCTTTTTCTTCCTGTTTTCAATCATGAAATTCTTTTCAAAAATCTTAAGGAAGAGGAACATTCTCAAGCGTTTGTTAGCTCTTGTCCTTTATTTGCTCTTTTCTAGATGAAGAACAGATTGACCCTTCTTGGGCAGCTCCAGTCACTCAGGACTGATTCTCGTTAGTTTTGTAAAAGCTTCTGTCTTCGTGCACCTTCCTTCCCTACACCCACTTTTCCACTTTGTTGAAGCAATGATGGAAGCAAGGGAAATGTCATAAGGTGTCCTGGCTGAGATTGCTGGCACTCTGGGGGAATGTATTATTGTAGAATAGAAAGGCTTCTGAAAGCTGCTTCTGTGTTTTCCTCTGAAAATGCCTTTTTCTATGCCACCTCCTTGCCCTTTCTCTGTGGTATGTGCTGCATGTTTTTGCTTAATTGGATCATCCAGACCAGTTTGTGGTTTATGCTCTGCCCAGTGTCCAGTCCTGCAGTTGGGGATGATGGGATCCTGAAAGAAGCTCTTCATGTGCTTTAAGGATTGAAACATCTCACTGTTTTGGACCTAGGCTACAAATTGCTTTCTTGCATAAATCCTCCTTGCTTTGATGAAAATATAATATTTGTCATTCCCCTGAGTAAGCGAGTGCCTGTGTGTGTGTGCTGAATGCCGAGGCGCCGGTGGAGCCAGCTCGCTTCCGTGTGTGAATCATTTCTCAAGCAGCTCTCTGTGTCTCTCTGCAATGTGGTTTTCCTCTCAGGGAAGCACTCAAGCCCTGAATTTTCAGTCTGGTTTGCACATGCTGTCAGAAGCTAGTGGGAGACACTTTTCTTTTTAACGCAGAAAAGAGGACAATCTTTTACTGTAAGTATTTTATTATCTTTTATTTCTTTTATGATGGGAACTGTATTATCTCTAGAAGGATTCTTGGGCCAGTAATGTATTTGTAGAGTGAATGAACCTGCTTTGCTCAACAGCACTTTTTTCATAGTATCTCAATGTAAAACTGAATTGAATTAACCAAAATAAGGTAAATACAGCTGTGTTAGCTGAAAATGGGCTGGGGGTGGTCTAAAAGCCATTACAACCACAGAAAGAAATCCCCTCATGAGAGCTGGCTACTGTATTTTCCTGCTGCTCAGCTACATTGATTTAGTGACAGAAGGGGTGAAGCTGTTTCTGTTCCTGCTTTTTCCTCTGGCAATTTATGGTTGTTCCCCGACAGTGAACCGAAGCAGGAGCACGAGCAGAGTTTCCTCTGCTGCTGCATGTGCACACAGTCCAGTCAAGGAAGGGCAGAAGGGAACGGGCTGCTGAGCCAGGAGCTTTGGCAGCTCATGTCTGTGGGAGCAGGGAGAGCACTGGGGGCACTCCAGCAGGTACCTCTTCCAGCCAGGGCTGGTCGGGTTCTCAGCAGGACCCTTTCATTACAACACCTCGACTGTTGTCTTTAAAATTGTACTGGGGATGAAGATTGGTCATAGAAACAATTGTAATAATAACAGCATTTATAGAACAGGTAATATGGCCAAGTTGTAGAGATGTTAATTAAGCCCTGTGTGTGTAGCAGTAAAGGATTAGTGGTAGAACTGGTTTGAAAACAGCGATTCTCTACCTTTTTCTCTTCTGTATAGTTCTAGAAATCCCCTACTGATCCTTTCTGGTTTGCATGTTTCTTTCTAAATTCAAGTGTTCTTTGCCCCGTAACCTTGGCAGGACAGAGGATACCTGATTTGTTCAAACAGTGGTTTTTTTATGCACAATTGGACAGGTAACTACCACAGAAATTCCTCATCCTAACATGCACATGGCTGTGCTACCCCTTCCATTTCTTGTGCAGTTCTAAATTTAATTTAATTTCATTGTGTAGCCCACCAAGGTGGGTCATTCAGTCCATCAGTGTCCCCCAGTCACAGCTGCAAACTGTTGCTTAGGTCTCTTCTGTTCCTGTTCGTTATGAATATTTTGAAAATGCAGAAGTCGTCTGGTTTCTCCTGCAGCTTTGGAGTTATGTCCTCATCTTTGCAAAGAGCCCTTTCTGTCAGAAGTTCATGCTGTCTCTCATAAATGCGCAGAAGTTCCCAGTTTATGAACTTCAAGTGAGCTATTTGGCTCTTTAATGGGAGATAAATATCTCCTTAAGGGATAGCTTCCAGATCTCAGTTATTTCTCTGCACTGTGATGGATGGAAAACAGGAGTCAGGGAAACATCCCAGCATGTGGCAATCTGAGAGGCTGCTCGCTTGCGTGCTGTGTGACAGATGTTGATTTATCTAATTTTTGCTTTTTTTTCTGTGGGGTTCCTTTCCAAGGCAAACGAATGAGTCCATCTTCATAAATATCCTATTTAGTGAGCAATTATTATCCCATTTTTACAAATGGAAAAACTAAGGCATGGGAAGATTGCATGGCTGAGGGGATATGATGATTCTGTGCTGAAGCTGAGGATGGAATCAGGTAGAATTCCATGGAATGTGTTGCCTCTGGTATCATCCTTCCATGCTCTGAGGAGATGGGGAAGCTGCCACTCTCTGTGCCAGTATGTACCAGTCAGGATGACCATGTAGCCACATGCTGTGCATCTCTGCTATTCCAAAAAAACATCATCATTCCTTTTCTTTCTTGTAGTTGTGTCTACCCTCTATGCTACAGAAAAATGTAATGACAGGTAATTATCAGGCAAACCACTTGTAATTATTCTTAATTTCTTCAGCAATTATATAGCTCTTGCTCTATCTGAAATGAAACCCTCTTCTCTTCCTTCTTGTGGGTTGGCAAAACATGAAGTGGCCGAATGTGTCACTTGCTTTGTGCTGTATTCACTGGGACAGTAGTTCAAAGAACGTGGATTAATGAGCAATAGCTGCCTTGAAATGTCTCTAAAACATTTTTGTTCTCAACCTGAATATACTGAACATGAATTAAACCCATCTATTCAGGACAGAGTCATATTGGGGAAAGCCCAGAGTGACCTAATTCTTCACGATTATAACATGGTCATAACTTCAAAAAGGGAGTTTGGAGTCAATGCATCATTTTTAGCCTTCCTGAGTCTTCCTGTGCATCCTTCAGTAACATGATGTTTGTGATTCAGAATTGCCACATCATGTAGAAAATTACCGCTGGTTGGGAGTTTTGTTTCTTTATCCTCTCATTTGTAAGATCAGGGGTCATAAGGAGGTAGCAGCATTTCTCTTCTGAGCTGTGTAATGGTGACTGGTTAGATAATCAGTGTGAGGAAGGAGGAGGAGATGGAGAATCCATGTACAAAAAGTGTAATTCAAATACAGGACAAGCATGTTCCCAGACATCTCCCAGTACAGCTTTGGCTTGGTTTTCTAGCATCAGTCACTGTGCTGGATGACAGCAGATATCTGTATTTTCCTGTCTCATAAATGGCCAGCAGCATGGAACAAGGACAGGGGAAACGCAGCTGAACCAATTCCTTATCCATGTGCACACATGAGGATTTTATTGTGATTTCTGCATTTTTCTCAAGTGATCTAACGATGAGTGAAAGGCTGACAAATCCAAAACTCCAGGGAGATCTTCTGTGGAGGAGGGTGAGCAGAAGGTTTTGCAGTGCTCTCCATGCCTGAAAAAGTCATCAATGACTCTAATTGTTGCTGTGGGAAGAGGATTTTATTTTGAATGATGCTGAGACATGGAGTTTTGCAGTTGCTGGCCTGGCAGCCTTTTTGGGATGGTTTTGGAGGCTGCGTTGATGGCTGGAAACCTGTCACGTGTGGCTCCCTGGACCTGTCCTTGCCTGGGCCATCTCTGATCTTTGGACATCCTTGGAACCCTTCAGTACATTTGTGTGCTACTTAATAAATACCAATTGTAGGGAATTCTTGAAAACACATGAAGGAAATAAGCAAGAAAAGCCTTGGTACAAAAATGTGAGCTGCTCACTTACCACTGTAACCACAGATAAACTTTGTCTTTGGGAAGTTCAAGGGAGTTTCCATTATCTGTTTGCATCTGACACCACAGGGGGAAGGAAAGGAACTGGCTCTGCAATAGTTGCTTATAGAGGAGAGGTAGAGATGTATCCCCTGGAAAGAAAATTCTCATCTGATGCCACATGGAAAGTGCTCTTTTGATGTTTAAGAGTTCTACAGAAAATTCATTAAAACAAAAATGCAAAGCAAGCTACAACCCAAAAGAGTGACTAGATGGGTGACCTTGGGAATGTCTGTATCCTCATTTCTGTGTAGTTCTGTGTCTAAAATCTAACAGCATTTTTAACTCCTTGCAAGATCACTTCGATTCTATAGCTGTTCGATTTTTACAGCTGCCTAGCTGTTTTATTATAGTACCATTTTCTTCACTATTTAAAGTTGAAAAATAATAATGGCACTAAACCCATCTTTCTTGAGGCATGAATAAAACCAGCAGAATCTGCCCTGCTGTCTGGACATGAAAATTTCCAAGTGATGTCTTGTCTCCTGGTCCTCTACCAGCAAACCACGAAAATTCAGCTGCAAATGAGATTGTAAAGACAGTCTGCTGAGGTAGACCAGAGGAAACTGTGAAGTGTCTGGGGTCAGATTTATAATTGATTCTTTTTGGACAGCAAAAGCAAGAGGAGCCTTAGAGATGAGGTTTTGGGAAATGGGTATTTTTTTTGTCTTGAGTTGTGTTTGGGTGGAAGCACGTGGTCTGGCTTGGTTGTTTTTTGGGTTTTTTTGTGGGCTTTTCATCCAGTTCTAATTAAAACAAAGCTTTGTACCAGCAAGAATCCAGCAAGTGACTGCTTGGGGGAGTGATGGAGGAAGGTTGCACTGAGAGCCTCAAATACAGCAAACCCAAGATAATAGGAATTAAAGCAAAGAGAGAATGGATAGATACAGAAATTCTACTGAGATAAAAGGAGCAGATGCCTGAGGAAAGCTGTTAAAGGTGACCAAAAGACTAATACTTTGGTTTTATTTTTTAGCCTGGTCTTATTTCCAAATGGATTTTTTCCTATGCCATCTATCTCCACATTACCAATTACTGTATTTGGACTATCAGCTTCCCTGGTTTGATTCCTAATATCAGTTAAGAAATCAAGATGAGTCATATGGAAGCATCTGTCAAGCCTAGAAATTGTTGTTTAAAGTTAATTGATGTGAAAGGCAGAAAAGAATTCTATTTTAGCCCAGCTGTCTATCCTGCCATACAGCTTCCTACGTGCCACTAGAAAATGCTTTACAGTTTACTGAACTTGTTAGATATTTCTATGTTCCAGTTGATAGTTTGTCTGAAAATAGCAGAAACTGATTAGAAGGAAAATAGTAGAAGCATGATGCAGATTTTGCAAAAAAAAAGAAAGGAAAAAATCGTGCTTTGAATTCAGGAGTGTGTGTAACAAAGCTTCTGGAATAGTCTGACCTTTGGATGTAATGAGAAGTAACTGAATTACAGGAAAATGGCACTGGAGGCTGTGGGGTTGGACCCACCAAAGTCACACCTGTGTCCTTTGAGGGCCTTAGCTGCAGAGTTGGGACTTTGGCCTCATCCTTCAGGACTGCTGGGCATTCCCAGCTCCTGGTCAAGCTGCCATCTGGCACACTCCTCTCCAGATTCAGTAATGAGTTTTTGTAATTCTTTATTTCTTTCCTTTTCCCAAAGCATCTTGTGGATGACTCTGCTTTAATTTGAGTGTCCTGCTGAGTCCTGACACACAGACATGTGCACCAAAACCTAAATTGTATAACAGTTATATGTGGGGCACAGATGCTTTCCATCCCCCAACAGGGATCTTCCTGTGTAATTTCATTTCTGCAGATATGCTAATAATTTTTATTTATTTAATAGTGCAACTCCTAGGTTTCTTGACTGTGAAATAATATTGCTCATTGTCACTCAAATCAACCTATCTATTCTTTTTAGTTCTTCACAATAAAATAGCCTTTAATAGTCAGCAGGATGTGTGTCCTAGAAGTTTATTCCACAGAACTGGTGAATTCCTCTTTTGATCCACAGCCAAGTCTAAAGATCCTGGAGCCCTGGTGTTGTTTCTGCTGATGCTGACTGCCTGTGAGTTAGGATAAATTCTTAATCCAGTTTTTCTAGCCATAAAATGGGAATCATTCTAGGCTGGTTCTAAAGACTTTTATTAATAAACGCACGTGGACTGACTAACAAAGAAATGTCTGGGTTCTCAGACTTTAATAAAACAGTAAAATTTCAAGTAAAATGGACTACAGAACTTCTGCCAACTGCCAAAATAGTCCTCATCAACATATTCCAAATATCCTTTAAAAATACCAGTAAGAAAGGATGAATTGTATAGCATGGCCTGAATTTTTAAAGGCTGATGCCTGCAGGGATTACTGAGAGAAGAAGCTCTGTCAGGACCAGCTTTACATTTTTGGTAAATCTGATTATCCTTTGCAGTACCTGTTTCAGAGGAGGGGTGTATTCAGACACCACTTTTGGGTGTAAAAGATTTTTAAAAATCCAACTCCAAACCCCTGCAGTCTGGAAGTGCCTGGCAATAGAACCAATTTTGCTGAAGTTACATCTTGCTGAGTCCTCATTTATTTCAGCATGGGGTTGCTTCCTCATTTTCAGAGTCCAGCTCCAAGCAGGGCATGCTACAGGGATTTAGTCTGGCCAGCTGAGTGCCCTGCTCTGGCTGATGCCAAAGAAGGACTTTGAATTTCAGGATGGCAGTAATTCTGTTTGCTTCCTTCCTAAGGAAAATTCCCTGTGAAATGTGCAAAAATAAAAAATAAAACCACAGAGCTCCAGGCATTGCTTAAAGCAAGTAATTTTCCCATGAGAATCAGCTCTCATCTGAAATTTATTGACACAGAACGGGTGTAAAACAAGTGATTTTTGTCCCTGTGTTTGCAGGAACAGCTTGGTTGTGTCCCTTGTGGAAAGCTGCTTCTCTTTCAAGTCTCCCTGGGGGTAACCTAGAGATCAAATCAGTCTCCCTGGGGTCCTTGTGGAAGGCTGATATTTAGTGAAAATACAGCAGAGTTACTTCTAAGACAAGTAGATAAGAGCTGGATTTGATGTTTTTAATAAATGTGCTGTTTCTGCACCAGGATAAGAGAAACCTCCTTGCCAGTGTTGGGTGTCCTGATTGCTGCCTGGCTGCAGACACTTGGGGTAGCTGAGTTAATATTTGGGTTCACTGCTACCATGAGCTCCTTCCATGAGCAATTTCATGATGCTGAACTCCAGGTTTTCCATTGTCCCCACTGCTCACACTTTCCATGGAGCTTTTTTGTTTTGCTTGTTTCATTGTAATGCAATAAATTGCATTTGAAGGAGGGGGAAAGCTGATGCTGACTCTGAGAATGGATTTTCTGCTCTCATCAAAGAACAGCAGGACTTTTTTTTTTTCACTTTTTTTTTTTAAGTACTTTTATTTTGCACTACTGAAGCAGTACTTCTAATAACTCAAATATGTGTCACCTACTTAGGAATGAAAGCAGCTTAGGATGTGTGCAACCTGGCTTGATGCTTTGAAGTACATATAAGGCTTGTGGAAAGTCCTGGAATCCCACTTCAGAGACGGAAATCTTTATCTACAAGGCAAATTCAGGTTAGCCAAATACCTGAGAAGTCTTAACTCCATCTTTACAAATGCCAGTTCTCTTATAAATACATGGAAAACTAATAATAAACAGTAATAAATCCAGGTATTTCTTCTCAATTTTGGTTTCATCTGCTTGGTGCAGTAAAAGGTTATTGAATCCACATGGCAAATAACTCAGCTCTCTTTACATGAAGAAGCCAGTTTGCCTTAGGCTACTGGCTGGATTTCTTGAGTTGTGGTTTGGGGTTTTTTTTCTTTAATACCTCTTCCTTTTACTCCTAACATCATGGTCTAATGAGCATATCACTCCAGTGCAACTTGAAAATGTCATGGATGACTCAAAATTAAATTCCTTTGGATATCAAGAAAGCATTTGTATAGTTTAAGGCAGGAAAATGAGGTACAGTTATGAAGAAAACCAGAGGGTATAATAAAGCAGTGTATGTGCAACCACTGGATCTGCAAAAAACCAAAATCTGCATAATTTGGAGATCTAATCAGCAAGACAGTTTGCATGTGTAGTTGCCTCTTCACCTATATAAATACAGTGAATGTTAAAAGCCCATTAAAAGGATTAAGAGCCTATTAAAAGATAGGTTTTTAAATATTGTAAGCACCAAAGCTTGCTAAGGTGGATCATGAGCTGTGGGGAATGCTAAGTAATATCATCTATTGTAATATAGTTTACATATCTGCCAGGGTTTTAAAACAGTGATCAGCATAATCATCACCAAAGGCTTTAATGAGATCAGTGGATGGCTCCTCACTGGATGTGCTAAGAATTTTAATGGGGTAATGCCTATACTTAGTAACAACTACTAACTTTTAATTCCTTTATTTAGGAGCTGATAGGGAGCTGCTGTGGAGAGAGCAGACAGCCCCCCCTGCAAGAGGCACCAAGGACAAATAGAGGGGATGTCACTTGCTGGCTTTGTTCTCTGTGGAACAGCAGCTGAGCACTTGACATTGCCTTCACCTCCGTGCAGAAGCACTCCCTGAACAGACTGAGGTGGCACCTGCAAGGTGCTGTCACTGTCAAACCCACCTTGGCCCCAGACAGAGCTGTGTCCTGGGAGTTCAGTGAATGCTCTCACTTATGAATGTGAAATCAGGTACAAAGCAAATCATGAGATGTGAAATGTGACCAGAGCCCCTCCTGAGTCAGCCAGGGATAAATTGTTTCAGTGTCTCTGTCAAAGTGTTACTGTCCAAGCTCACTCTTCCTCTGAGCACATTGCCAGGCACTGGGCACTGGTTGAAGATGAAGAAAAACAAATGGCAAACTCTTAGTTTAGCTGATAGTTACACATGTAAAGAAATTCAAAGAGATTTATTAATGAATTTCCAGCATTCCATTCTGTGCCTGTGGGTGTTCTGGTTACCTGTTTAACAGACAAGTTACTTTCTGCCTACACAAGGCTGAGCCACAGCTACATCCTGTGTCTATTTTGGAAAATGAAGAAAAATGTTGCTCATGCGAGGACAGGAGATATCAGGCCACCTCCCCTCCCTCACATTCCCAGCCCAGCAGAATGGTGGGACTTGGAAAAAATATCCAAATAATTCTTTTATTGTGCTCATGGTGTGGAGTGGGCAATGGCTGGTGAAAATGTATGGGTTTAGATCTCCAGGAGTGGAGGGAGCTGTTTAACTGGCAGCTGTCAGCCTGCTGAGGGAAACAGGCTGGTTGTTCCTGCTGGCAGCTGAAATGTCTTCAGCTACATCCAAAAAAAAAGAAATCACATCTATTTGCTGGTTCCTGGCAGGATTTCTCTCTTGCATAAGCTTATCTCTGAGGAATAGTGGATCTGGATATTGGTTTGCAAGGAAGTTGATTTTGATTTTTTTTTTTTCTTTACTATGTTTTGTGAGTCTTGGTATTGTGTAACATCTTTTTATCACTGAGGCAACATCAACTGCTACTCCTCTAGAAGACTCTCATAAGTTAAAGATATATTTTCCACCCATCTGAGGAAACTTGCTTCTCATGTGACTTTCTAAAAGTGAATGTTATTTCAGTTGAAGATGCTGGATCTAATGGTAAAATAAGTAATTTTCCTTTTTTCCCAAGGTTGCTTTAAATTGCTGTGGGCTTCAATGTTCTCAGTTACTCTTTCACTGTTCTTCAGTATTCACAGGTGTTCTGCTGCACCTGAGAGAGGTTTTGGGACTTAAACAGTCCCCAAAAAAGTTAATGTTCCTTCTGTGGTTGGTATGAAAAGTAAAAGTGGCTGTGGCCTTCTCTGAATGTTTCTCTAGGCTCAGTGCTGATGTTTGTGAGAGAGGGGATCAAGTTTAGCATGGTCTTTTCAGCCCTTTAAACTCATGATATCTCTTACCTTTCAGGTCACATAAAGATAAGTTATATTTTGGTATGAGTGCATAAATACATATAAACTTTTTTTTTTTTTTTTAAGAGTCTGTAGACTGAATTACTTGGGAAGAAAATGAAGAGTAGTGCCAGGCCTTGGAGTGCAATAGCAAAGCAAGGGAGCCATGGGGTTGACAGAGGAAAACCTCTTTCCACCACCTCCACAGGAATGAAGACATCCAAATCCTCCACTTCCCTTGCCTTTGAATCCCGGCTCAGCAAGGTACTAATCCTTGGGGACTGTTCAAGCATTCCAGTCCTGTTCCAGGTTAAAGCTTTGTTTAGTCCTCAAACTACTACACCCACTGTGTTAAGTGTAGGGAGATTTCAAATTTGTTGTATATTAGATTAATACATATTTCTCAAAGTATTTTGCATGTACTGTATCTGTACACTCTGTGTGTGAGGGAATTGCCTAAACTTTGTAGATGGGGAAAACAAATGGCAGATTCTTAGTTCAGCTGATAGTTACACGTGTAAAGAAATTCAAAGAGATTTATTAATGAATTTCCAGCATTCCTAAAAACCTGTGCCTCTCCCTTCAAGGCAAAATATTTTAACAGAAGACATTGCAATATAACAAATGTATTTTATGAATCCTATTTTTATACAGATATATTTTTAAAAAACCAGAAACTTTTCTGGCCATGTAATGTTTGTAAGAAAATGGAGTCATACACCTGAAATGCTGCTGCATCTGCACCCTTGCAGCCAGCAAACAGAAATAACCTGGTCATCCAAATCCAGACCAAGGTTGTAACTTTCCAGTAATAAAGTTTAATGAACAGTACATAGCAGGGTACAGTATTTAGATCTCCTCTTGATTAAAAATTCATTAATTGTCACAGCTTTTCAAGGAAAGGATTAATTTATTGAACCTGCTGTGCAGACCCCTAGATGCACTTACCAGTAGGATATTTCAGTGCTCCAGGCAGGTTGTGCTGTGTGGTTGAAGCAGCATCTCTGAAGGAATGCTACTGAGGACACTAATCAGGAAATCTGATATGACTGATTTGTTAAATTTAGTGTTAATTGTGGAGAGATTTCTTCCTAATGACAGCTAATGCCTTCAAATTGTTGTCCAGCTGTAAAGGCAAAATCAACAAAGTGGCTTCCTTGGAGAAAGGGAGTGGAAAGAGAGTAGAGTTGCTGCTATAGGAAAGAACACATTGAAGAAATTACTTCAGAGAGACTGCAGAACTCTTTAAAGGTCAGAAAGTCAGGTTGTTCCATTCTCCTCCTAAGAGTGAGCTGACAAAACCTCTGCCAGAAGGCAAAACGTTCGTTGTTTGGTATCCTGGAGCACCGTCAACACTTCAGCTATTGAAACTTATGGGCTCACAGGGTCCAGGAAACCACAGACTCTGAGTCAGAGGAGGAGATGAAAGGGAGAAGGAATTAGAGTTGAAAGATTTCATTTTGCTTAAATGTTTCACATTCAGAAACTACTAAATAGGGGCAGTGCTTGTTGTGTGCTCTCTGTTCTCTTAACCCAGCAGTGGTGTTCAGCCTGTGCTTCAGGGACCCCCTGGTGGCACTGGACAACTTCAAAGGAAGTGGATTTCATTTGAGAAAACACTTTAGGTGTCCACAAACTCAAAAGTATAGGAAAACTACTGCTCTAGGGAGACTCTCCAAAGCTTTGGTCTTGAAATACTTACAGTATTTTTCCTGAAATTAATTAGAGAATGTTACTAGAGGCACACAAATGGGAAATCAGCTGACCAAAGTTCTGAGATAAACTGTAACTTCTGCTTGCTGAAGCAAGATAATTTCAGTGTTTCTCTTTGAATCTTACCTTGTGTTTGTGTTCCATGGGTTTCTTGAGTAGGCACTTAGAGCAGACTTTTGTCACCAGAGATTCCTTCCCAAAAAGTTGCCAGAGTGCCAGTAGACCACTCCTGTAAACTTTCTCCTTGCCTTTCAGTTATTTGCCTTTTTGAACACTTTTTCCCATTTTCATTCTTCATTGTTGGAACAGTGCTTTATCCCTTAATCCACTTCACAAAAACCTAGAATGGAACACAAATACAAAAATTATGTACTCCAGTTATCAAGGCAATATTCCCATGGGGTTACTTTATGGAATGTTAATTTTATTCCCAAATAATCTTGCATTTTGAACTAACTGGTGGGAACATTCAGGGTCCTGACCTGTTCCACCCTCTGTGTCACAGCTGAAGCGGGCGAGCAGCGAGGACACGCTCACCAAACCTGGGCCAGCAGCAGCTTCGGGAGTCTCCAGGCTGAAGAAGACAATCACAGCAGGAGCCATTTCAGAGCTTGCTGAGAGTCGGCTGAAGCCCAGCACAGGTAGGCACAAAGATGCTGTGAGCCTTGCTGTGAGTGTCACTCGCTTTGCCAAGGTCCCAGCAGAGTGTCCCCTATCCCCCTTGCAGCACAGCCGTGTGGCAGTCACAGGACGCTGTGCCTTGCATCCTACACCCCACGAGCCAGGGACACGAAGTGAAAAGGGATGCGCTGGATGGTTTTAGGAGCCGGGGCAGCCCCAGCAGCCAGGCGGTGGCGCCGGTGGCCCGCGGCTCCGGGCCGGGGTGGACTCAGCCGGGGACCCAGCCCCCCCCGTCTCCAGAGCAGAGCAGCAACGGAGAGCCCGCTGTCTGAAGTTTTCCCCATTTATCAATAGCATTCTCTCTTCTCTTTCTGCTGAGTGAGCAGAGCTGTTTCCTCGCTGCTCCTGGGACACGGCAGAGGCGTGAGAACAAAGAGCCAGCCCTGGGCATCCTCATGTGCAGCCTGTGCTGCTCCTGAGCTAGCCTGGGGCACGCTGTCCCCAGCAGCCTCAGCCCCATCCGCTTGTTCCCATCGGTTTCGAACCTAAGCCTGTTTCGAAAGGCAGCGACACCATCTGCATACCAAGGCGCTTCGGTGCAAACGCTCTGCTTTCCCCCAGGAGCTCAGCAAATGCTTGCTTTTGTCTGCTCCCTGGTGGCATTTCCAAGGGAATGTGAGCTCTTATTAAATTTGACCATGACCTCCCTATTTGTCACAGCCTCTGCAGGTTTTGACTGTGTGACAGAACAATGTTACTAACCAGAGAGACTTCTGTTTAAAAAAAAATATAAAAACCTTTATATACCCTTGGAAGAAAATTATGTGCCTTGTAACAGCACAAATGTTTCATAGTAACCCAAAGACAGATCCCATTCTGCTGTTAATCAGTGTGTAAATCCTCAAATTTAATAGCGACTAGCTGTATCCAAAGGAATTTGGGATTCACAAGCCAATAAAGAGGCATGATGCTTGGGAGGAGCCAGGCAGGGAGAAGAAAACCTGTACAGATGATGCAGCACAGGATCCTGGGAATGCAGCCAGGGAAACAGCACTGCAGGGAGTCCAGAATGGAATACGTCTGTCAGATACCAAAACACAAGCCCTGGAATAGAGAGCCCTCTTCTGCATGCAGCTATAATAACTGGGATTGGATGGAGGGAGATTTATGATGATGACTGCTTTAAATACAAAAGCTGAAATGGTTTGTAGAGGTCAAGTTACATCTGGGTATTGCTTTGCCACTTTAAATCACATCATTGGATATAACCTCATATATTGCTTTGCATCAGCATTTGTAGAAGCATGCATGGGAATATTAATGCTAAATGAAAAGAGAACAAGTGTATAGACAAGCACTAAGAATGTATGTTACCCCTCTAAAATGGTTATTAACCTAGAGAGAACTGTCCCAGCTCTTACAGGGACTGTTTTTAGTGTGTATACAGTGTCTTGCATGTCTGTTTTTACAGTGGTTCTATAATCCAAAAGGGTGTTTGAAAATCCAGCTGTATTCTGAGAAGGTGTCATTGTCAGGGCCACTGGAAGGTTCTTGATCTTATTGAGTGAGGTTACAGAGCTGAATGCTTTGTCACACTGAAAAAAAATACCAATAGTTCCACTAAAATGGTGTATTGTTGCTAAGAGAACTAACAGTGAGCATGACAGAGGGCACAGCTTGATCGAGGGAAAGGAGAGAACGTTTTCAGCTGCTGTATTTTATTGCAATGGCATCCCAAATAGTCTGATGTGATCAAGATGCAAAGCTGACTGTGGAGCTAATCCAAGTGAGAACGTTCCAGTAGCTGGGAAATGCAGATGTTTGTGTACATAGCCAAATGTGTGAATCTAGACATTTTTTCTGAAATTGCTTTCTTTTGTTTCTTTGATGGCCTTCATCTGTTCTGAGTTTTCCTTTCATGTCTTGACTGCAGGCATCATCTCTCCCCCTTGTTTGGGCTTTTTTGTCTGTTACTCAAGTGAGTGGTTGGAGTATTTTATTGAAATGATATTCTACTTGCTCCAGCCACACTCTGGTGGTACTCAGTTCGTGTAATAGTCCTGTGTGAGACAATTTAAAGGGAAAAAGATATGGAAATAGAAAAGCTTGTGTTTCTTTCCTCTTCGGGTGTGACTGTTCACCATTTGTGTGTTGACCTTGAGCAGTAAGACATGTTCTAAATGCTGCAGATAATAAATAATTGACTTAAAGATTGGTTGATTAAATAGGGTTGTTTCTATGCTGTCCTTGGTGGAGTTTCAGTTATTTATTCCAGCCTTTTATTGATGGAACTACCCCTGCCTGCCCTGTTGGGAGCTGACACAGTAAATCATAAACAACTTAAAAGGGGATGAGGCCAAGCCCATGTATCCATCCTTGGCAAGTGGAATTGAGCAAATGGAGCTGGAGACTGATTCTGGCTGGAGGTTCTGAGCTGTGCTCTTTGGTTTTGTAACTCCTTGGCAGTTTTGAAATTCCAGGCAGGGAGAAATGACGCACAGGGAGAAATAAATGTCTTGTATTCAGTTTCCTTATCCACAGTGTGATGTCTTCCCATGTGCTGTCCTGAAGTGGCAGTTTGGGTTTGTTAAAACCAGGCTTACTCTGGCATTGTTTTTAATGTCTTAGTAGATGAAAAAGAGCTGGAAGAATGTAAAACATGAGGAAGAGTTTGCTAATCTTGGAAAACATTGGTTTTAATACCTGTACTTATAAAGCCACCCAGTCTATGAAGCCATATAGCAAAGAAATGATTGTAAAATGTATAAATAGAGAAGTTTGTGTATTCGTGAGAAACGAGGACTCTCTTCCCCTAAGGTTCAGGATTGTAGGAAATCAATGACTTCAGATTCTGCTCCTTTGAGGTCTGCAAGCCAAATAACCTTAAAAAATGCAATTTCACAGAGAATTTCAAAGCTTCTTATGTGATCATATACCTCTCAGGAAGAGCATTGCATGGCAGGACTGGTATGCAAATGGAAAATTTGAGGTTCAGGTTCAGATGAAATTACTTTCTCAATGGAGCCTGGAAGTCATTCCAAATCCTTGCTCTGAGTTCTGTCATTCAGTCCATACAAACTCCCAGTTCAAGCACTTTCTGAGAACTTCCCTGGAGGCTGTCTGGTTTAATCATGCTCCTGTGCTGCTTTGATGTGATTTCAGTGGCAGCTGCTATTATCTGTCAGGTTGGACAGGAACCAAAAATCCCCACAAGTCTGGACATCAGAAAGGAGAGAAAGCCAGGATGTGGGCATGGCACAGTCCAGTCACACATCATCCAAAAGCATTGAGACTATTTCAGCCATTCCCATTTCTCACAAATATATTGATTTTTATACCAAGTGCTGTCAGCTCCAATATGAGGTATCAGTTATCCCTGAAATGTAATTAAGAGATAGCTGTACTTTTTCTCAGGCTGCTTCATCACCTTGTTTTTTATAGCTAAATAAAGGCTAAATCTCTCTAGACTTGATTTGCCTCAGAAACAATAGGAAACTGTCAATAATAATGCTATTATCATCTACCTTAGCATTTATAGAAATTCTGGTTGTTTTACTGACAGGCTCAAGTTCTCTCTAAAGCCCAAAGCAGGAGACAGGTGCTACATCTTTGGAGGCTGGGAGAAGCCAAGATGCCAGCAGGACTGTGAGGGGTGGCCTGCTGTGTCACCCCCTGCTCCATCAGAAATTACCATTTATTATTATGCATAAAATGGGAAAGTCAATACTTGGCCTGAATTTTCAGCCAAAATAACAAAAACCTGTTGCTTTCTGTGTGTTCCTGCTGAGTTGATCCACATCCAAGGCTGGAGATGGTGCCAATCCAGGAGCACAGAGGAGGGAAGCTCAAGGATATTAAGAGTTTCAATTATCTCCTCAGCATCTAGTGTCAAGGCTCTGAACTCTGCAGGTTACCTGGACAAAAGCTGCTAATCCCAGAATGGAACATTGCCAGCATTGGGAATGAAGCTGCTCTGCAACACAGGCTGTTGTAATAAACCCAGCAAATTAAATAGGGAAACAAAAATACCAAGAGATTTGGCATAATCAGGGAAAACTATAGAAGGGCCTGAGGCTTATATTCTGTTGTGGCACAGTTTGGGTTGAACAATCTTCAGCTCCAGTAAGGAGGGGCTCTGTTTTGATGAGTTTTTCTGTGATTTGCCATTCACATTCCTGCCCAATAATCAGAGTTAATGTCCCAGTGACTAAATATGATACGTGTGTATCTTCAATTCCTTCCTAGTGCTGGTAGAGCACATACCATTACTCCATTTGTCCATCATTGTTTTTTCATGTAGTTTATGTGAAAAGAAGAGTCTTGGTTTCTCTCTGAAACAGCTGCTTGCAGCTTTTCTGTGTAGATAGTGCTGGTATTCAGAAAAGAAAGGCTTTAACTAAATGAGGCCAACTGGTCCCTGCCAGCTCTGGTGTTAGTGCTGGGAAAGCTTGGATATCACTGGTGAGACTTGTTCACCTGTGGCTGATTCCAGAGGGGAGACTGGTGTGTGGTTTTATTGCACATAGCACTCATTAGATATGCTTCTTTCCCAGCAAAATTGAAAATGTGTCATGCTACAGATTTCAGAGCTTCCTGCATGTTCATAGAATTGTCATTTTCAGCTTGCTATTTGATAGTAATATATGGACTCTTTCAAATTTGCTGTCTTCTCTCAGCTAATTTCTCTGCTTGGTGTTTGCCACTTTGTGATGTGGGGTAAAAATTTAGGTTAATATGAAGCTAACCCAGACCAGAAGCTGTCCCTCCATGGTCAGAGAATTCAAGGAAGTATCTTTTAAATAAAAGCTTTCTTTAAAAAATGAAAAATCCTTGGCGGGGGGTGGGGGGGAAATCTAACTGACAATTTAGCAGTTCATAAGATGGTAATGCACTCCAATTAGGACAGGAAAAAGGAAAGTGATTTCTATTGAAGGACAGCTCTCTGACCTTGAGGCCCTTTTACTCTGCCATGCATCAGCTTCTGACAGCGCCTGCTTTTTGTGATCTGTCACATCAAAGCACTGCTATAGGTTTGGGAGAGGTTGCTGCACTTTGCATTCAGGCTCGTTACTGTCTCATTTTTCTTGTGAACGATAGTGCCAAGTGTGAGGGACACTAATGAGATCGGTATGTTCTGTTCCACCAGGCTCCACTGCAACCAAATGGCTGAGCTCATCTGGGCTTTCCCTGGAGCTCTAAATAGGCTTCAAAACCTCATCTGGAAAGCCACTTGCATTTTGCTCCCCTTTCCAGGTACAAGACACAGCTCTTGCATAATTATTCTTTCTTACAAAGAGATTCTAGCTCCAAAAGCGGTATAAAAAGGGAAGGAAGGCTCAAAATATTGCTTTGTAAGGCTGTCATTCAAATTGGCAAGAAGTGCTGCAGGAATTTAGCATGCAAAGCAGTGGAAATGTGTCTGCATTTACATCCAGAGCTCTACATGCAGCTGGATATGCATATTGACATCTACACACACCTATAAATATCTGCAAGGATGTTTAACATATTGCTACAAACCTGAACCTCCCTGGCTTTCCTTAACAAAATGTTTCCTCTGTGTGTGATTTCCCCAGGTGTCAAGTAGTCAGACTGAGTTTCAGCACCAGTTTAGAAGATTTCACCCACTGTCCTCTGAAGGGAAAGCTCAAGATTTGAGGTAGATGAAATTTGGCATTCCAGATTTAGGTTATGGCTGCTACTTGTCAAGTTTCTCTTATGGCTTCTTACAAGGATTTTTTTTCTTGGCACAGCCTGCAAATACAGGCTGTTGATTGCAGATGCCTTTGCCGAAAATATTATTGTATTATATTTATTGTGGTGTTGTTTTACATGTTCTTTGAAGCTTTGCTCTTTCCCTCTGTAAGCCATGGGCAGTTGTGCATCCTGGAATGGCTGGGAATGGGGGCTGTTTCACATGACTGTTCTCTAGGCATCATTTTCCTCTGATAATTGGCGGTGTAGTGAGACCAATGCATTTAGAGCCTGCCTGGTAGGATTTCTGATACCTGATCCTGTTATGGATAACAGGCTTTTTGAGAGGCATTCACAGGCTGGCTGCAGTCATCTTGCATTATTAAACAAGTAGGAATTAACTTCTGCTGACAACACTGTCTGCAGAATGTACCTTTTTCAAGTGTTCTTGCTGTCTTAATCTACTGCAGAATTTACATTTCCTGTGCTGAATCTCTGTTAACACATTCTGAGATTCTGCATTCAGCTTCTTGTTAAACCACCTGTGAAAGAGGCCCTTTTCTCTGGGTGTTCCCCTGAGAATGACTTTGTTGCCACACGTGAGCCCCTCTGGGACTTGAGCCAGCTCAGAGGATTCAGTGTGTGGTAGGGATACTGAGATGCTGAGTCTTGAAGGCTGCAATGACTTAGACTTAACTCATTAAATTGTTGACAGTTAATTGGCTCAAGGTATCGTTTATAGGGAGGATTCAATACAGCTGTAAGGGAACTGTGGTGATCGCAGAAGCCTTCCTAGGGACACCTAAACAGAGAGGGGAGCATGCCTGGATGCTCCAGGTATAGCACAAATCTAGGATCTCCCATCTTGCTTTCATTTCTTTCCAGGCTTCTTTACTGAAGTTGTTCAGCAAAGTCAACACAACCCTGCTCTGACTACCTGCCCCAGGTTAATTATCAGCTTTTCTTCAGCTGGTTTGAAGAGAAATTATCCTTAACACAAATTCTCTGGGCCCAAATCTATTGCAGCCAGAATGCCTTGGCAGAGGGCCATTGTGTTTGCACATAAAGAATGGGAGGGAGAAGGAAAGGAACGCAAAGCTGGCCTGGTCTGACAAGTATGCAGATCAGGGGAGGCTTGGCATTCCTTGTAGTATTTTTTTTTCCACTGTTTTTTTTCAGCAGCTTTTGGCTTACATTAGATTTTAATACTGTAGAGCAAGAGGGGAGGGATTGACAGCTCCATCTCAGATGGGTTCATGGAAGGCTGTGGTTCTGTGCCATGAGCTGTGACCTCACCAAGTGTCTTCACTACAAAAAATTTGTTTCTAGCATGGTTAAAAAAAGCTTTTGTTCATCTGGGGTTCAGCTCTAGATGTTATATTCCTGATCCTTTGGGGTCCACTACAGGGAATGATACAAAGATTCTGGAGATTTATTTTCCCTGCTACTTATGTACTTGGTGCTTGTAAAATCTTCAGCATTAATGGAAGAGGAGAGTGTGATAGTGTGAACCCTGGTGTTCATGATGTCCACACTCAGGGCCCATTCAGTTTAGTCCAGCATCAATATCTGTAATTTCTTTAGACCTCAGCCTTCTGGAGAGACTGTCAGCTGCCTGGCCACTGCAAATCTGAGATTTGGTGGCACCTTCACACTCGTTCTCATGAGCATGGATTACAATTTGAACAGAAATGACATTCATTCATTTGCTGTGTTGTGAGTAGGATGCAAAGAAAGTTATGCCTGGCAAGCAAGTCCTGTCATTTGACTAGGGAGTGGAAAGAATTATGTACATCACACCTTCAATAATTAATTCCCATTCTCACTATATAGAAAAGGAGTGTTTGTGAAGTTTTGTTGGGAGTTCAACAAAGAGCAAGGGGATGAGTCAAGTTTCATGCTTAGGAAGAGACCAGCTAATCTGCTTTGTAGAGCTGAAATGCATTAATTTATTTTTATACCTTTATTACTGAAGAGGAAGGGAAATAAATGTAAAATGTTCAAGTAACAAATAGTTGCCTAAAGATTTAACCATGCATCTATTGTGATTTGTTACCTGGTCCCCATGTCATGCTTGCTGTTACTCCTTTTTCCTCAGCTTGAGCTGCAAGCTCCATAAGCAGTAATCTTTTATCTATACCTTCTGTTCAGGCTGTAGCTGTATTTAAAAATTTGTGCTTTACCTTTCATTATGGACCTGGGCTAGAAGTCTTTGGCCTGACATCATTCTCCTTATCGTGGTGTTAGAGTGTTCTGACTTACATTTCGTGCCACTGTCAAAAATAACAGATTGGTTCTTCCAATCCTGACTCTTCTACAGTGCTCAGATTTCAGGTGTGTTTGCTCTGAGTCAGTGATTACATTTTATAATTGCTCCAGGCTTGCACCAATGCTGCACTGGGACCTTGTTACATGATTCCCTTTTGTGATTATAGAAATAGAAAGCAGATGATGAAGTAATAAATGCTCAGCTTCAGGATTTATCAGCCCAACAGACTCTCACAGCTAATGCAGCCCCTCAGGTGAGTCCTGCTGAAGGAAAGCAGAAGTCTCTCTTTAGTCTATAGTGGAAGAAAATCTTTGTGGGAGATATATTTCAACAGCAGCTGGAGGATGTTTGCATCTGTACCTTGGAAAGGGCAGGCTGAGTACCCACCATAGTAAGATACAAGACTTAAGAAATCATAAGATGACTTTTAGAGAAAGAATGCACTGTCACTGATTCCTTTTTATGGAACTTTGATGGCTTATTCATTAAACAAAGCTTTTTGTGTTTGACATGTCATGAGACAGACGTAGACAGGAGTTGTTTAATGTCATCCAGATATAGACAGCTGTATGAAAACTTTTCACTTCATCTATAAAGTGTCAGAGGAAGAACAATGGAAAGCCGAAGACTGACAATGAACTCATCCTATTGTACTGAAATATTAGCAAAATTCTGCTTCTATCATATTGAATGGTCTCCAGATACTTTATCTGAAGCAATGGATTCACAACTAGATAGATTAATTCTTCATGTTTTATTTTCAGCCTGTTTTGAGCCTAGGAGACACACTAGTTTATTATTTCTGAATTTGTTTTTAACCCTCTTGTTAAAACTAAGGCTCAAGAGGATTCTGGTAATTATCCACATAATAGAAACTGATCACTGGAGTCATTCAGTATCCTTGTTTTCCATGTACATCAGGGATCCATGAGTGTGGAGCATCTTGATTTTTTTGAAAGATGTGCTGTTGGCCAGGCTCTGGGTGGGCCTGTCCTATGCAGCTGCTCTTGCAGTGCCTGTCACAGGCAAAAATATTGATGATAGAGATATGGTGTGAAATCTGCTGCAGTTTGTGGCTGCAGGTCTAGATGTGCTAGTGGCTGTCAAGTTTGATTGTTTGATTGTTGTTCTATTAGCATAAGGGGAAATTTGGAAATCTCTGTAATAGACTTTTAGGAATGAAATACCACATCCTTACCTCCATAAAGAGAAATAGATGTTATTGGTATTCATTGAAAGCTGTATATTGTTTAATATAATAGGGATGTGAGCCTGCTGTGCTGTTCTCAGCACCAGTGGAGGCTGAGAGCAGCTGGGGGTGCTTGGCTGACCCAGGAATAGCCCCAGAGGACATCAGAACAGATCTGATGGATGGGACTTGTCAGAAGGGGCTCATGCTTACAATCACGGTCAGGTTTCAGAGGAGTCCAGTCTCCATTTCAGCATCCCTTGGATATCTATGTTTTCATGAGACGCTGAGCATTTCTGAAATTGGGTCCCCTCATTTTTGTGACGGTTTGGAGCTGCCTTTGCCCAGACATGTCAGTGCTGTGCTCAGCAGTATAGTTAGATCCGTGGGCAGGGTCTGTTTGCTCTTGGTAAGCGTGCTTCGGGTGGTGGAACTGGGGAAGAATTAATGTTGGCTTTGCTTTGGAGACATTTGGCTGCTCAGGTCTCTGCTGAGGGTCCCTCTGCCCTCCTTCGCCCCCAGCCGCGTTTCAGCGTTTTGCTCAGAAACACCGTGGTGTACCGCCCGGAACGGGCTCTCTGCTCTTCCCCCCTGTCCCCCACGGCTGTTCCAGGGCAGGGAAACTCCGCTCGAGGCGGTGCTGGAGCATCCCTCCCTCCCGGAGCCTGCCGCTCCCCGCCGGAGCTGGCTGAGCCGGGCACGGCGAGAGGCGGCGCCGCGCCGGCAGCGGGCATGAGCGGGGCACCGGCGGCCTGAGGGAGCTCGGGAGGAGCCAGAGGAGATGGGCAACCAGCCGGGCAGAGCGGAGGAGCACGAGCAAGGTGTGTGCGAGCGGCGGGGCGGCGGCGCCGCGGGGATGGCGTTTTGTTCTCGGGGGCTGAGCCGGCACGGGGCTGTGTCACAGCGAATGCTGGTGGCTTCCAACCTGCCGGGGACACTGCTGCTGTTCGCCTTGTAAATGCGCTTTATTGCCGTTCCGTACCTGAGATCACAGCACCGTCCTTAGGGGAGCTTTTCTGAAAGGAATCCTTTGGAGCAGAATGCCTGCAAGGGAGGGACCCTGCTCGCTGACAGATTTTTTTCTTTTTCTTGGCATAGTCTGCATGATGCAGCTAAAAAGTTACAAAGCCCATGTAGTGATGTACATAGAACTTGTCAGGATCTGCAGCTTGGCTGTGTTAGCCTTCACCATTGTTCGTGGCCTGAGGCCTGAAATTTTCCAGGCCTTAGAATTTAAAATGATGCCTTTGTGGAAGGTCTCCCACCATTGTCCTTTCAGAAGTGTAGTGCTCTGCATGTTAATCAGGAGCAGATTTCATAGAAAGCTGAGAGCTGGTATCAGGTAGATCGCATTCCCCGTGTGCCAAATGTCTGCACCGTACACCAGCACGGCTGCTAATTTGTTCCTGATGCCGTAGTGCTGCTTCGGTTGCCTTCTGATTTATTTTGCTTGTTTCTCAAATGCGGAGTGAGGGGGGAAACCCGTAGGTCCACTATTTTCTGCTGCTTATTTCTCAGTTTCTTTCCCAATTTAGAATCCTCTAACAAACATAAAACCACAATCGGTTGTATTTCCTGGCACTCTGTTTCTTGCTGTTGCCATGGGAATTTCATTCACAAAATCCCATTAAAGTTGTTATTGCTTGAGCAGGGGTTTCTATGACTTCGGGTCGATATGTAGGTATTGTTCTAAGAGCAAATACAAATGTACCTGATCTCTGGAACTGTTAGCAGGGCTGCATTGCTGCTCGGGGATCTCACAACAGATCTGCCAGCGAGTGCTGGAACAGCAGCGAGGTGTAGTGAGAACTCTCTAGCACTATGTTAATCACCGGGCTAATGAAGAACACAAAAGCTGCCAGTATCCAGTCACCAGAAGAAATGCTGCCCTAAGGGAAAGTTAAACTTTAGGCTGGAGAATGTGGCTGCCTACATCCCCAGCCCCTGAAATCCGCTGGCCACTGCCAGCCAGCGAAGTTTTGCTGGAGCTAAAAGTGTCATTTAGGAGGGGTAGTACTGATAATAAACTAAGGGAGAGCATGGAAATGGCCTGGGGAGACACAATGCTGACTTCTGATCAGGTGGAGCAAACAGATTCTGATTTTGCAGGGCCATTTTGAACAGCTTATTGCTGTTAACGCAGATGATAAATGAGTGTGCAGATCCCTTGTGGGTTTGAAAAATCTCTTTCATCCTTTGTTTTCTCTTGATTTATTTTTTTATTGAAGAGGAAAGAGTTATACTTGTTGCATACTGTGTTGCACCTAAGCAGTTTTTAAACTATTCTCAGTTTTTAAGTGTAGGCTGTACTAGGTCTTGTTTGAAAGTCCTCACTGTTCAAAAGGTATGAGTAGGACTGAAAACCAGTGTTTTGTATTGAACTATGTGTTCAAAACTCCAGTGTTTAACCATGAAAAAGAGTCAGGAGCATTCCTGCTGACAAAAAGAAAAGAATCTGACAGCATAGTCCTTATTGTGTGTGAGAGCTCTGGCTTTGGATCTCAGAGTTTGTGGTTTTGACAGCTAGGATGCAAAAACCTGCTTCTCACATCAGAATGCGATACGTCGTCGTAGTATCTCTGAGTTTTGTTTCTGCTTGAGTGAATTTAATTCAGCTCTCATTCAGGAACACCAACATCTTGAACAACTGTGGCACTTGTAAGCTTGTGTTTTGGAATGACTAGACTAAACCCCAGGAATGGGTTGATTTATTGAGCTAGCTCATGAGCCAGCTTTAGTGACAGACAACCCATTTGACCTGTTTCCCTGAGCATGACATTCAGGGTCATCTTGTCTACCTTCTTAGGAAACTTTATAGACATCATATGGCTCATCTCTAAGTCTTTCACCCCAAACTTACCATCTTGGGGTGCTGGGGGCAGCATTGTTCCTCCTCTTGGTGTCAGTGGGCACTGAAGCCTTTAAAAATCTGATCCTGATATAGGTTATCATTTCAAGTAAAATACTTATTTTCATATATTTATGAGAGTATTATGTACTTTAATGGGTTTTCCTATTAAGTGTAAATTCTGGGTGGGCTGGTCAGTGCTGTCCAGGAACAGGAAGGAAATTATTTCCTCCAAGCTGAGCAAGTGAAAGTTAACATTAATACAGGAGAATCAAAGAACTGGGACTGACTGAGCAAGGGACTGTGGCGAGGAGAAGACAGGAAAGGAATCCACTGCTGGTGGACGGGAATGTTTTGAACAGAAGACAAGACTCTAACAGCCCAGTATCATCTCAAATTAATCTCCATCTTCCTAAGAGTGTCTAACAAGGATTTGAGAGGATTGCTTGTAATAACATTAAATTCTATAGGCTTTTCCTAGCTTCTAATTTAAAACTTCCTTTAAACAGCTTTTACAGTCATTTGTGAGAACTTTGTGGTGTGTGACCCAAGTTTGCATCACTTCTTTGCCAAAACTCTGCTTCTTGCAAGTCATTGGTTTTCCCAGTGCTCTGAATATTCATATTTTTAAAACCAGTGGAGGTTTTAGAATGAAAACACCTATAAAGTAGTACAGAAAATTATGTGAAAGGCGAGTGAATATTGCAGCAGTTTGTCAGCAGAATTAGTTTTCTCCTTTTGAAACTGGCTACCCAAGCTAAAGGAAACAGTGTATACAAACAGGGGCCAGAGCACCTGTGGAATAGCTGGAACATTTCCTGGGAGCTGTTGGAAGAATCCAGAATTATCCAGTGCACAGTATTTATTGGGAGAAAGCCTTTCAAACATAGTTTGCCTTGGAAACAGGGAGGCCTCCTGTTATTTCTGAACAGGAGCACTGATGTTCTTTGACACTGGTTGACACCGTGATGGGGGGTTGTTTATCCTCTAAACATCTGCAGCTGATGGATGATGAATATCTTTGGGAAGAGGTGGGAAAAAATGACTCAATACCCACAAAAACTTCCCTGAAAGAATTGCTTGAATGGGAAATGTTAACTTCTCTTGTTGGAACAAGGTGACGGGTGGGGTTATCCAAGGGTTAGGCTTTTTTTGGGATTGTGTTTATTTGTAAAACATGCTTACATGGCTTGGATGAGAATATCGAGTGTCAGTGCATGCACTGAGTCAGTATTGATCTGTTTTCTTATGTCTGTTTTGTCCTGGCCCAGGGGTGGCTTCATTTGAGTTTGAGGAAGGGATTTTTCAGTGTAAAACATAGGAGATTTTAAAGATAAATGCTTTTGTAGAAATACATGTTCTTGTTATTTCTGTTCTTTGTTTTCAGGGTGTGTAGTCAGATCTTTTCTGGGTGCTTTCTTTAGTCTCCCTCTTTTTTCTCCCAAACATGGAAGCCGTTCGTTTTAACTCTGTTGGATGTCAGAACACCATTTCTGCCAAGCAAAAGCTCAAGAGATCAGATGAGTTTAATGATGGTGTGGGGGGAAGGGAGGGAGGAGAGAGGGGCCAGCAAAGCTAATGAATCACATAACAGCTTTCATGGAAATACCGACTGCAAGTCATGTCCTCTTGGAGCTCGGGCAGCGAGCCATAGACCTTTTGTTCCCAGTGGAGCCAACAAACCACAATTTGCTCTCCACTGGATAGTTTAATTCCTTAGTCACCTCTTCCTCCCACAAGTCATTCTTGCATGGGGGGTTTACAAATGCTCTCATTTTTCAGAGTAGTAACACACTGCTGATTAAACTGGTATTGAAGAACGTTATTTTCCCCTGGAGAGTAATTTTTACTTGACTTAAGCTTTTCTTCCAAGGCCAGTGAGGGCCAGCTCTGTTGAATGGTCTCGTGAGGTGACTTGACAGGACTGACATGATGAAATCATTTCAGAAGGGCTGAAAACGCATCAGTCAGTGGCAGTGTCCCCTCTGCTCCCAGGCCAGTGAAACAGCAACAGCCACTCACACAGTGTCACAGTCTGGACTGACCTCCTAGAGGAATTCAGTCATGAGTGTACCAGTCATAACTTACCTCTGGAATTATCTGAGGCAGTGCTCAGTGATAATCTGAGGTCCTCTGATTCCAAGTTGAAAGGCTAATGAATGCTAAATTACTGCAAAAGATCATCAATAAGCTCTCCTACACTACAGGGCCTTCCCAGCATTTCTGCCCTGGCTGGGAGGATGTGCTGAGTGGGAGTGCTTTCTCCATGGGCAGGATGACAGCTTTTACAAGAAAAACTTTTAGGGCATGGCAGGCAGCAGGATGTGGTTTATGCATTTTGTGTGAGATTAATTTCCATCAGCAAAACAAAGCCATTTTTGGATAAAGGAGGGAGCTTCTGGGAATCCTGCTGAATGAGCTGGTCAGCAAGAACTTGTCTTGTGGGTCCAGAGCTCTGCATTGTGCCTTTGTCCCAGTGCTGGTGGTGTTTTAGGACCTACCAGTGATAGATCTAACATGATAGTAAATGTAAAAGCTAATTTTCTTGATGATTTTTTTATTAGTTTAGTTAATATGCTTGACATCTGCAGAGTGACAAGGAAACAGCCAGGGAATGGTTGTGGTTGTGTTGGTTCTGACACAGCATTAAATTACTTGAAAGAGGGAAAAGGGTGAAAGGAGAAGGGAATAATCCTGGCCTTGGAGAAAGAGAAGTTTGCTTCTTTTTGTTTGGGATATGTTTGGCTCCTCAAGATCTTGACGTTGTAAAGCTGGCCAAAGAAATCTGAGCATGTATTGCCCCTTGGTCTTCCCACTGAGAGCTGCCAGAGCCCTGGAGGTACTGAGGAGTTTATTTGGAAGCAGTCCTGTGTTCTGGAGCTTCTACCAGTATTTCAGCAATGTCTTATTTTTTTTTTTTTTTGTCTTTTCAATTCCTCCCCAATTTTACTAATTTACTCTTCATAAAATCTGATTTCTATAGGGAATGTAGCTTTCAAAACAACATGAGATTGTAAAACTGAGGCAAGAGTACTTCTCTGATTTTGTTTGCACTGCATTGCTTGAGGAGAGCTTAATTTGATTTTTCTGTGATTCCCACAGACTGACAGTAGAAGATGGACAAATATTTGATATTGTCATTATTTTCTATTACTTTTCCATTCTGTATCTCCAAGCAATTTGAGCATGATGATTGAAGATGATCTAAAACTGAGATCTCTGGTGAGGGTAATAGACACTGTTAGATTTTCCATGCATCAACTTTTTTCTTCCTGTAATCCAAAGCAGGCATGTGTTCACAGATCTCTTTGGAATGTTCCATCTATTATATTTCATGAAATGTTTTTCCACAAGCATCAATAGGTATGGATTGCATGTTCTGAGGCAGAGCACTCTGCCCTTGTGTGCTGTGTGATCATGGCTCAGTTCTCTCAGGCTATAAATTACATCAGAGCTGCAGCTTCCTGCCCTTTTCATCAGGCTCTGGAGCACACAGCTAACAAGCTCTATATTTTTATCAGCAGCAAAATTTACATTTGAAGTTCTTACAGGCAAGTTTTATATTCATCACTGGAAAAATACACTCTTGGGAAAGCACAGGGCTAACATGAGTTTGCATGGTTCAGTTCTGAGCATGTGTAAGGGATGTGTTGGCTGAAACAGGGACATATATTTTCCATTTGTTACCAGCTCTGTGGGTTTTGTATCTTGGTAGGAATTTATTCAGTTGCTTAGGAAAAATGTTAGGAGCAAAGCAAATGTGTCCATATCCCATGAGCAGAGTTATGTTCCTGTCACATTCCTGTCCTGATGGATGCTTTAGTGCTAAGTGTTAAAAATCATTGCTACTCAGGCAAGTAAGAATTTTACCAGCAACTTCAATGAAATCATATTTATTAATGTATGGAATGAAAATGACTTTAGGGGCAGGGTGCAGTTAATCCTCTGACACATTTTACTTATGTTGGATGACTTTTCTTTCTTCCTCAACTGAATTAAGAAATCCCATCCTATACTAAGGATAGAAATCTGTTTTAATTAGTGTGAAATATGTGGAATGCAAAGGTGGCTTCTTCCCTGCATCTGGAGGATATTCTTTTGTCTTTTTCACACCCTAAAGGTCTTCTGCATTTTGCCATTGCAGCATTTATACTGAAGATGTAGAAATCCTTGAGATACCAAATAATTATGCTCATATAATCCCTTTTATAGGAGTTGTTTCCACAAGGGTGTGGATAATGATAGATTTGTTGGCAGGAACTGAGTTCTCTGCAATACAGGATAGACCTTCAAAAGTATAACTGAATACTTACTCTCATAGACAAAAATGCCTATGATTCCTGAAATAAAGCAGAGGTAATTCCCTGTGCTTGTGCAGAACAGAACCAACTCAGCATGAGGTTCATTAGTCATAATTAACAACTGGTGAGAGGGGATGAGATTCCATGAACAGGAGTCATTCCCGGACTGGTATTCTCTGCTGGGAGAGCTCCTCCAGAGTGCAATAGCTGTGGTGTTGTCTCTGCAGTAATGTGAAATAGCTGCTAAATTGCAGCCTGTAGAGAATGTTGCATTTTTCTTATTTAAGGCTAAACTGTCAAAATCCTGGGTTTTTTATTTCAGAAAAGAAAAAGCATTTAAAAATTCTCTGACCAAAGGAAAGTGGTTCAAAGTCTTGCTCCCCAGAGCCTGTAGTGTCAGCTGTAATGCTGGGAGGGGATAAGGTGGTGGTGTCATGTCCATCCCAGTCTGGAAACATTCCTTGAATGGAAAGAGTGTTCCAGAGAAGTGGTGCAATTTATTTAAACCTTCAAAGGCTTTTAGACCTTTGTCTAATGGAAGGCTGTGTGCTCAGTACAGCCTGTTTTCAGCTGACTGGAGCAATGCACAGAAATATTTCAAGTCAGGCCTCCTAAAGTCCATGGCAGTAACTTTGCTTAACCCAAAGCCATGAGTCCCAGGATTACAGTCTATTTTGCCATGAGGTGGGAGGCACAGAGCTCTGACTATGTTTTTTCAGGCTTTTCCAGAGCAAAAGCTGATCAGGATGGAGGTGTCAGAAGGGAAGAGCCCCTCTTTGAGGGGCTGAGGATATTTCCACAATCCTTATCTTCTAGATCTTGAGAAATGCTTTCATAAAACCTTGTTGAGTTTGAAGAATGGACCAGTCATGTTAAGAATTACTCTCAGCCTCCTCCACACAAAGTTTCTTTGAGGCTGCTTGACTGTGGAAAATCTTTGACTGATCTTTTAATTAAAAGCTCTTTTTTTTTTTTTTTAAACCAAGGAGTTAAAGCTCTTCCTGCTTTGAAGTGGGCAATGTTTTATAGATAAATATCTCATTATGTTATGAGCTTTCTCCTCTCCCCTTCTGTCTCATTTCTTTTCCTGATGTGTCTCATCCTGTGTTGATAGTTCTGATGATTTCAGCCCAGTTCCCAGTATTGGCTGTTCCAGCTCCCTTAGCTCTGTGCTGGGCTGAACTAAAGCTCTGGATGAGCTGCAGACTAAATTGGAGTCCTTTCCCCACCCCCTCACAGAAGCAGGCTGGAAATGACAATAAAACTGGGTTTATTATGTGGCCATCACATTTCAGTAAACAAAAGGCAGTTGTAACACCAGTGCAATGCAAACTGATTATTAAGCATTAAGCAAACAATTTTTAAAAATAAGCTTCTAGCTTTTAAGTTCTGTCCTTTTACAGAAGGAAGAGGAACCTCCTTTCATGCTTCCATTTGTGATCCCTTTCCCCCCTGTCTTTCTGGATTAGCAGGGTTTGGGAATTCATGAGGAAAGAAGTTCTTTTGGCTCGGTCAGCACTGGTCTTTTGGCCGAGTGTGGGGCAGCATTCCTGAACCGGAGGGTTGGGGTCATGGATTCCTGACCCAGAGCACTCCACAGCAGTGCTTGGAGAGGCATTTTCAGCTTCTTTTCCTCTGTGATGGCTCTGCTCCCTCAGTGGGAAGGACAAGGAATTGGAGCATTCTTTACAAGGGTGATGAAGCCCCATGCAGGTATCTCTATCAGTTCCATGGCTCAGTATAGCATGGCCTCCTGAACAGTCAAACAGGCTGAGTAAATTACCCTGCTAATTGTGAAAATGTCAGATATTAAGCATGTCTCCTCTTATAATGTGTTTGGTTATACTTTGTGCTTGTGGAGAAATATCAGATTTTGATGGTTAGAAGAGTGATCCACTACACCTGACTTGTCTGGAAGGAGCAGGGTTCTCACTGTTCCTTCCAAATGAATTCTTGGACCAGGAGATTTTAGGAAAGTCCTTCACTAACTTGAGCCACAGATCACATTCAGTTGTGACAACCACTGTGCATGGAGGAGCACATCTACTGACAGCCACTGTTAAGT